>OZ024917.1:3056842-3223424 GCA_964017125.1 Flabesymbios commensalis
CCCAGCAAACGCAAGACATTTGTATGACATTTATGCAATGTCGGCCCAACGCCTTCGACGTTGGTCCAACATTGCATAAATCATACAAATGTTTTGTGTTTACTGGGTGACAATACAAACTTGGGGGTCAAGCAGTTTCCAAATCCCCCAGTAATACAGTCAGTTTGTTTGCAGGTAGGCGACAAAGTAGGGGCAAAAGACAAGGGCTTTGAATTATTAACTCATAGATGTCGCTCAAGTATATATGAACTTGCTGTGATTTGAGAACTGGCTCTTAATGAGGCTTTGGGTATGAAACGCATATTTAGTATTATTATGGAATAGGGCCTTGGCTTACCCACGGGCACTATTGCCTTCTGGGGGACCCTTGTCCCGCGAATTTTGACAGTTGACTACACCTTTAAATAAATCAATTATATACAGTAGCAAGTCCTATAAATAAAACACAGTCTGACTAAAGTGTAAACATTTTTTAGCTATTTAATTTATTGTTAAATCTAATCATAAGAACTTAACTTGCACATCACTCATAATCACAGCGTCCAGCTCAGCCTTATATCTCCTAACAGGTTTCCAAATGCCTTTATTATGCCCTGTTCTTGCATTATTTCCCACCTCCAAACATAATCTGTGCATCTTCATATATATATCGATAATAAATTACATATGACTTTCACGGTCTAATCCGCTTATTTGAAATGTTGTTGACAGCATGTCATTACCGATATTCCGTATTGGCTTCCATTAGAGTATGGTATAATAGTATTAAATGACCAGCTTCACTGTCATGGTGTCTTGTAATGATAGCTATAAAGTGGTGTAAAGCGTCATTTACTCACTCTTTCAAATGACGTCTTTATGACCTTGAGCTTTAGTTTCTTGCCATGTACCAGCATTTGTTTTCATCATTTTCCCCATCATCATGAGTAATTTAAGTTATCATCAGTTACTTGGCAAGTACATATTTTGATGTATTGTGTGAGGGTCATAAACCACTTTTGAATAGAACATAGGCACAGGACAGTAAAATCACATAATTTTCTAGGTAAATTCCAATCATTCAGTTCTATAATGTGAGTAAACAATCTATAACAGGATCCCAATATTGTCTATTATCTCCACGGCTCCAAATCGCCGTTATCTTTTCTCTTAGTTTCACCTACATTTAAAACTCTGAATTTGAGTCATTCTGAAAAATATATTTTTAGAATATCCACATGCATACTTTGTTCGTGTTTTTGCTATTTGTAACAGGATCCAGGGCTACTCTATTGTCATAGATCTACGATCCAATTTATTTTAATAGGATAAAAATTTTGAAATGTGACAGTCGAGTAAAACACGTGTCGTGGAATACACAAATCATTCGGGGGGGGGGGGGGGTACACCACTGATGGTGATGCATGAAATGGTTTGCTACAAAAACAATTTTATTTCAAATGCTGACCATAAAACCATGTTAAAACACTGAATTCATTTTTTATTATTGATTGTTTTGTAAAATGATATTAGTGATATATCAGCTAATTTATTTCCATTGATTTCTAAAATACATTTAATCATATAATTTATTATTTGACACAAAAATAATGCGTTACAAAATGACATAGTTTAACCTTTATCTGCTAGCTTGTAGGTAGAGGGTGTGACATCATTTCAAGATAAGCCAGACAATAATTGGCATATATCTTACACTTATTGGTAACAATGACAACGATTTAATTGTAATGGTTGACAGTATAACACCAGTATAGCACCACAGAGTATATGTACACAGCTATACTGAGTTGACAAACGAGTGCCAGAATTTCAACACCCTAATAAGCGCCAATCATATCATTAAAAATAATTAAACTCCAATTTGACAAATGCATTTTACTTTCATTCACTTGAAGTTGCGAAGACACCAATTCAAGTATATCTGTGTTTGGTTCAGGTCCTATAGTCCGACGGCCCAATAGTCCGACGGCCCATTAGTCCGACGGCCCATTGGTCCAAAGGCCCATTTGTACTACGGACGACCCATTTGTCCGACGGCCCATTGGTCCGACGGTCCATTGGTCCGACGGCCCATTGGTCCGACGGTCCATTAGTCCGACGGCCCATTTGTCCTACTGATCACTTTTAAAAAACAACCTTGCACACGTATATTATCTGTGACAAGACACCTATAAAGATATTAATTTTATTGAGTTTTAAGATTATTTGAACTGTACAGGGCCTAGATCTACACATGAAGGTTTAAAACAGGGTAATTTTCATTCGCAGTGAAGTAGAAATTACAATATAAGCTGTTGATAAGTAAAAATAACGATGCATTTATAAGCGTGATATAATGTATAGTTGTACAATAATTATGTCATGCCTATAATTACCAGACAGGAGTTTTTTAAATAAAATAATATGTTACTAAACAAGCTAAATTGCGGTTCAATGTTTTTATTATATTTATTTTTTATATTAACGTGAGTGGGTTTCTCAAGTAGGCCTATAGTGGGATATTAATGATGTTTATTTAAAAAATACAGAAAATTTCTGAAAATGACGAGTTTAGATTTTTCATAAAAAATACGTTTTTCAGTTGATCTATTATATGGTACTTCGTTTTATTGCTTAAGCCTATGAATAATGTATTATACATGTCAGTCACCTGTGCTATAATGGGATGATTTAAAGGGACAAAAAGGAAGTCTTTTGAATTTTGGGTTGCTGTGGCAACGTAGCAAGTGTACCGAAACCCTGTTTATCAGTTATTTCTGTCTCGACCTTTTTTCTCTTTTAGCTGGTAAATGTGCAACACCAAATTTAAAAAAAACTTACACAATGTTGGTCTTTGGACATGTTGACATATAATGGACATATATAAGGAGCCAAACTATAAAATACGATTTTTGCCTGATTGTGTCAATATATATATATATTACATTAGGATTTTCGTCTTTTTTTCGTCACGAAAACTTAAGAAAACGGAGATAAGGGTAATTGCGCCATATTCAGTAGTTTTGCTTATTAAATTGATATAATGTTTTTTTTCTTAATATCATAGGGATAAAGCTGGGAGTTGCTCATATTAAATATCAAAACAATATTTTTAGGGTAGAAAAATATTATACGAGGCCTGATTGTTTGTAGTGTGAACTTCTTTTTCAAAAATATTGCAATTACGGCATGTTGCCTTGGTACGCACTATAGTAATAGCCTAATACAGAATAACAGTAGTAGTGAGTACACATTTTTATTTTGGAAAAGGACAGTTTTGAAAGAGGCAATTATGAGGAAAGGATGAAACAAAGGAACAAGAAACGAGAATCGCACTTGCGAAATAGATTATAGGCCCCACGAAGATTCACATTGATCGTAGTGAACGAATTTCGCTGATTCAGTCAATTATCAACCAATTTTCATGACATTTTAAAGCAAAATGTTCTAGTGATGACTGGGGCATACCTTAACAATATCATTGAAAAAAAGTGTATGTAGTTTAAAACAAAATTATCTTTAACATGATTGTAGTAAATGACGCCCTCTATTAACCCATTAATTTCGTTTCATATTTTTCATCGTAGTGGCCGCATTACTAGAAACTAGTGGGTGTAAAATTTTATGAAAATTAGTTCAGAAATGACTGATCATTCAGTGAAATTTATTCACTCTATTAATTTGAATCTGACTATAATCCATGACATATAGGGGTTATTTAATCGTATTCCCAAGTGATCATGTAGGCCTACGTCATTTATCGAAACTTTTTAATTCTGGATCCGGATCAAATAGGGTTTAATCCGGATCATCTCCAAAATGTAATCAATTATTCCTTAGCCAGAAACACATCTCTACGAAAAGTTTCATACAGATCCGTTCATTGCGCGGTATAAGTTTGCAGTAATCCGACAGACAGATAAAAAATACCTTGATTTTCAGAGGTGATACATTTCTAAAAATGAGTTGCATAGTTTTCCGCTGCGTAACCCTCAACGTTCTTATGCATTATATTTCAACCCAAGTAGGCCTACATTATACAGTTTAAACATTACTTCACCAAACTTTATTTCTAATTAATCAAGCAGTAAGTTTCACACCAAGCGAGTTCTAAATTTATATTATTTAGATAAGTTTTAATTCATTTCGCGTGATCGTTATAATTCATTGGAATCGCCACACATTAAAAATGCAAAACCGTATTTTATGCTACAAAATTACTAGCGCCCATACCTAAAATTAGGCTTCAATAGATTGCAGTAGGCCCTATATAATACATTTTTTTAATTCTGCCCGTACCTTGCATAAATCAGACAATGAGCCAGCATTGATCCGGCGTCGGTCCAATTACTTATGTTGTGGAGTTACGCAACAATAGAGAGCATGTTGTGAGTGTAGGCCCATTGTCTACCGGTCTAGGCAATTCCACACTTGTGACTGTGGGGCGATAAGACATATAATGCATACTTGAATAGTTCAGTATATTTATTTGAATTATACACTTTGCGATTCAACGTTTGTTCTGAACAATAAATTAAAAATATTCCGGGCCGTAGGCTACATGTAACATAGGTGAGTTAATAGATCGCTATAGTTGTTAACATTATTATGTTAATTGGCAAAATGGGTAGTTTCTAATTTCCCCAAAATGTTCATTATATAGGCCTATCGGAGATAAAAAAGCATCGCTTTAAGTATGTTTTTCAATCATAGCATAGCATTAATCATTGCATCATGGCATAGCCTACTCCTCACATTTCCATTCTTTGATTCTACCAGAGTACAATAATTCGTCGCCTCGAAGCTAAAGGATCCTATCTGCCACTCTAACGAGTGTCAGATAGGATCCTTTAGCTCCGAGGCGACGAATTAACAGGTGTCAACTCTCAGACGTGTGAGTGTTGATTACGTTCGCTGAATTCTCAGTTTACTTTATACTAAGTAATTGCATTTAGAAGCTCGCGCTGCCACTTAACGCTTATATCACAGGTCAGCGTTAATCACGAGTAGGTGATGTCAACCAGATCTGCTCCTGCTGTCGATATAGGCTACTAGTTGGCGAGCGGTGTCGATGACAAGATCAATGGCTTTTATGTTCAAAAACGAAATAATCACAGAACACACACAAATATATATATATTTATTTTATTTCGTGAGTAACAATTATATAAGCTACCCTTGAAGTGCTGGTAGGCCTACATATATATATGTAACACTACATTGCTGGCTTACCTAGGCATCAAACAGTGTCTCAAAAAAGCTCAATTTTCGCTTAACATAGTTTCGCTACCTACGTCAAGTTCCTTATAAAAACACATTATATAAGAAATATAATTGAAATATAATTGAAATCTTCACATTTATTGTCATCAGATCTAATAGTTCAAGCTACGCTGCATTGAACATAATGTATAATATATGTAGCAAATAGACGTTATGTATGAAATGACATTGTCAAGAATTAAAACTAATCAATAAGTAAATATATTTAAAAAATAATTGACACATGCCTATTAATTAAATTAATAAATCTTGTAAATATTGTTTCTCTTCGCGTACATCGTAACATCGTGGAAGTAACGTTAGGCATACACAGGGTGGTGAGTGAGTGACTGCTGTCAGCCATGACAGCCATTGGCATTGCTCCCGGTTAGAGACTATTATATATATATAAATGATAGATTTAAATCTACTGTTTTGTCTTTAACTAGATGCACAGGTCAAAAGACATATTGTATTACACGTTTAAATATAAATAATAACATTTAGCATGCCTAAATAGGTCTATTTCGGGGTTCATAGTATATTTCGGTATATCTCAGGGAATGGACGACGTATCGCCGCTTCGCACCTCGCTCTGAAACTCAGGGTCAAAGTGATATGATGTTTCTTCCACACCCACCCCTATTGGGAGAGCTTCCGTTCATGTCTGGAGGACAGCGTCGTTTGATTCACCGGTCTCAACTCAACCACCTGATGAGGTTATAAATTGGCAAATAGTTTAGTGTGAATGTGCAATAATGTAGCCTAATATGCACTCATTCTGAACTCATTCACACTCATAGCCTCATTTATTTAGAAAATCTTCCCAATAGAGCGACCATTTGATATCCTGGGGGGGAGGTCCTGGAAGACCTTTGTCGGCAGAATATTTTTTTCAGTAGATGCTGGTTATTTTTACACACCGTTTGATTTGGTTTTAAGTATTATTATTGAAGGTCGAATTTATTAGCCACAGCTATTATACAGAGTAACTAATGGGCCGTCGGACCAATGGGTCGTCGGACCAATGGGCCGTCGGACTATAGAGCGGTCCCCCTGTGTTTGGCCGAAAAAGAACAAGGCTTGTTTAGTGAATAACCATGCAAACGTTTTCACATATCAGATGTTATATAAAATTACATCATCAATCTAATGCTTTAGCTTTTAGCCTTACCAGAATATATAAAATAATAATGGCAGTAATGCAACAAACACCATGTCACCATTCAACGCCTTGACTCCATTGGATTGGATTTTATCAGTAGAATGATCATTATAGCTGGCAGGGAGAGTATGATCCATGCTTTGTGTTGACATGCTCTTCTCTATCAGGGGAACCCCCTCAGAATCCGTAGGCAGGGGAACCCCCTCAGAATCAGTAGGCAGGGGAACCCCCTCAGGATCAGTAGGTGTGTCAGAGCTGTACCATGTTACATCGTGTTGATTTGTGGGGTGTAGATTTTCTGTTGTGACCACTGCTTGCTTACGTGTTATAGGTCTCTGAGTCGTATGTCTACGAGTTGTGCGTCTACGAGTTGTAGGTTTGCTCCATTCAAGCCACGGTGAATTGTTACAGAGATCCCCAAAACAATTACACACCTTGTTTTGTCCATATGGCGATTCTACTTTTTTATTTCCACGCGCAGGCAGTGAAATTCCCTGAGTTGTGCACCTACTTACATCAGTTTCGTCTGTGTGACATTGACGTATTGTTCCTGATACATCTGAAATCAATGAGTATGCAGTAAAATATAACATTTATTGTCACGATTATTTAATCAACATTGAAGATTGAAGTACATTATTTACATTTTTCATACAATGAATCATTTACTCTTGCCATAGACTGCTGTCCTGTTATAGACCATTGTTCTACTATAGACCCTTGTCCTGCTATAGACCCTTGTCTTGCTATAGACCCTTGTCCTGCTATAGACCCTTTTCCTGCTATAGACCCTTGTCCTGCTCTAGGCCCTTGTCGTGCTATAGACCCTTGTCCTGCTATAGTCCCTTATCCTGCTATAGTCCCTTGTTCTGCTATAGACCCTTGTCCTGCTATAGACCCTTGTCCTGCTATAGACCCTTGTCCTGCTATAGTCCCTTGTCCTGCTATAGTCCCTTGTCCTGCTATAGACCCTTGTCCTGCTATAGACCCTTGTCCTGCTATAGACCCTTGTCCTGCTATAGTCCCTTGTTCTGCTATAGACCCTTGTCCTGCTATAGTCCCTTGTCCTGCTATAGTCCCTTGTTCTGCTATAGACCCTTATCCTGCTATAGACCCTTGTCCTGCTATAGTCCCTTGTTCTGCTATAGACCCTTGTCCTGCTATAGACCCTTGTCCTGCTATAGACCCTTGTCCTGTTATAGACCCTTGTCGTGCTATAGACCCTCGTCCTGTTATAGACCCTTGTCCTACTATAGACCCTTGTTCTGCTATAGACCCTCGTCCTGCTATAGACCCTTGTCCTGCTATAGGCCCTCGTCCTGCTATAGACCCTTGTCGTGCTATAGACCCTTGTCGTGCTATAGACCCCTGTCCTGTTATACACCCTTGTCCTGCTATAGACCCTTGTCCTGCTATAGACCCTTGTCCTGCTATAGGCCCTTGTCCTGCTATAGACCCTTGTCCTGCTATAGTCCCTTGTCTTGCTATAGGCCCTTGTCCTGCTATAGACCCTTGTCCTGCTATAGACCCTTGTCCTGCTATAGGCCCTTGTCCTGCTATAGGCCCTTGTCCTGCTATAGACCTTTGTCCTGCTATAGACCCTTGTCCTGATATAGGCCTTTGTCCTGCTATAGACCCTTGTCCTGTTATAGACCCTTGTCCTGCTATAGACCCTTGTCCTGCTATAGACCCTTGTCCTGTTATAGACCCTTGTCGTGCTATAGACCCTTGTCCTGTTGTAGACCCTTGTCCTGCTATAGGCCTTTGTCCTGCTATAGACCCTTTTCCTGCTATAGACCCTTGTCCTGCTATAGGCCCTTGTCCTGCTATAGACCCTTGTCCTGCTATAGACCCTTGTCTTGCTATAGACCCTTGTCCTTCAATAGACCCTTGTCCTGTTATAGACCCTTGTCCTGTTATAGACCCTTGTCGTGCTATAGACCCTTGTCTTACTATAGACCCTTGTCCTGCTATAGACCCTTGTCCTGCTATAGTCCCTTGTCTTGCTATAGACCCTTGTCCTGCTATAGACCCTTGTCCTGCTATAGGCCCTTGTCCTGCTATAGACCCTTGTCTTGCTATAGACCCTTGTCCTGCTATATACCCTTGTCTTGCTATAGACCCTTGTCCTTCAATAGACCCTTGTCCTGTTATAGACCCTTGTCCTGTTATAGACCCTTGTCGTGCTATAGACCCTTGTCCTACTATAGACCCTTGTCCTGCTATAGGCCTTTGTCCTGCTATAGACCCTTTTCCTGCTATAGACCCTTGTCCTGCTATAGACCCTTGTCTTGCTATAGACCCTCGTCCTGCTATAGACCCTTGTCCTACCATAGACCCCTGTCTTGCTATAGACCCTTGTCCTGCTATAGATCCTTGTCCTGCTATAGACCCTTGTCCTGCTATAGACCCTTGTCCTACCATAGACCCCTGTCTTGCTATAGATCCTTGTCCTGCTATAGACCCTTGTCCTGTTATAGACCCTTGTCCTGCTATAGACCCTTGTCCTGCTATAGACCCTTGTCCTGCTATAGACCCTTGTCCTACCATAGACCCCTGTCTTGCTATAGACCCTTGTCCTGCTATAGATCCTTGTCCTGCTATAGACCTCTGTCCTTCTATGTCCTGCTATAGGCCACTTAACTTGCCAGGCATGAAAAACGAGTCTCGCTACAATAGAAAATGGGTCAGAAATATGAAAGCCCCCCCCCCCCCCTGGGGATTTTGCAGACAGTGATTTTTTGGAAAGATTGATATATCCTGATTGATACATCTATTTTTGTTAAATTCTCGGAAATGGGTACTGGAGACCTTCAAAGATGGTACATGTGGAACTGAATTTGAGGCATGTCACAACAAATATCACAATGGGTAGCTACAGACAAGTTTGTGTGGCACCATCAAAGACTATTGTGAGATATTTTATGCCGAAAAGTCATTCAAAACTAAAAAATAAAAACATCTTTCATATATATGTATACAAATATTTTAAAATTGTAATAATTATCGAGTTTAACAGTTTCCTTGTAGTTTAGTATATAATACACAGATTAGCAGTAATCTCACAATTCTTGTATGAATTTTCCTAGAGCTCAGCGTTATATAAACCTATTGTAATGAAATGAATCGGGCTTTAGGCCACCTTTGTGCACATATAGGCTAAACTGGGCCAGTAGAACCTCTTGAGGATGGTGAGATGATTGAGATGACACTGTCCTCCAGACACAGGATTCGAAATTCGAGCCCTGGCGGTCTGAGGCCGAGCACGCTACCTCTCGGTCACGGAGGCTCCCCACAATACTAACTTTCACACGTGGATGGGGAAGAAACAATTTTGTTTCTTTCAAACCGCCGAAGCCGGGAACCGAACCCCGGACTCTGGCGTGAAAGGCAGCGGTGCTAACCACTACCCTAGGGCCCCCGCCCTATAAACCTATTGTGAGACATGGTGAATTATGGTACTCCCACAGGTGTTATCGAACACGAAATTTGTACTGATAACTTCCTGTATCGACCAAAACATCAAGTCTTACACAGCATTACAGTTGGAAAGCATCCGCGATCTGAACTATTTCACATGATCTGAGAACAGATTATATTTTTGTTTCTGGCGTAGTAATCTGGCGTAGTAATCTACAATCCTCGTGGAGCGGGAATGTCGGGCATAACTTGACAACAATTCGTTCTCCAGTTGCGAATTATTTATACCGACGCATTGTAGTTTAAATATTTTAATTATCAGGTAACTCTTTAAGTGCTTCATTACTACTTTACATTTTCCTTTCATTTGAAGTTGGCATTGCTCACGCAATTGCCAACTTCAAATGAAAGGAAAATACCTTCTCACTTAAAAATTAAACCTGCTAAATTTCACAATGGGGGCTTTACTCAAGATTTATACATGCATATTTGTTCAATTTCTGTCAAATTTTAGTTGTGGAAAAACAGTATGAATGCGCTTAAAAGCATCGCCCGCACTCAAAGGGTTAAACATGTGTGTGATCGTATATTATAATGCATATGGCACTGTTTTTTGGTCGATAAAGGCTGAGATCGTTACTTGTTGATCGGCCTGTATCTGGCGACAGCGTACCGATCTGAGCCTTTATCGACTAAAAAGCAGTGCCATATGCATATCTTACAGCTAAACGTCACATGTACCGTTGACTGTCTTCATATAATCTACGTGACATAACATACCAGCTGTGATATTCTTATTAGCAACATATCTAACAATTGACTACGCGTTTAATATTTCCTAACTGTTAATATATCTATATGTATTATATGAGTCATAGCCCTGATGGTTGTCCATGCGTCTCCTCTTGGTTCCTCCTGATTCATAATATATTTATCATTCACTATTTAGTTTTTTACCATTACATATTTATTTAGGTAAACTCATAAATCTTTCAAAGTTTTTTTTGTGAATTCACTCTGACTCAGGCTTCAGAGTAACCAAATGTTTATTGTAGTGTTTTATTATTTAGCACATCATGACGTCCGCAAAATTGTAGCACAGCCCTATACACACAGCACTATAATAATGCTGAATGTCCCCGTGCCATGCATGGGTCAAACCTACACATACGTTTGTACATGTACGTTAAGCGTGATAAAGTGAACAAAAAATATGTGACAAAGACAAATAGTCTTCAAAGGTGATTTATCACCCCTTATATAGTATGAATAATTTTGTGACAAATAAATCAAAGTTGCCACAAGACGGGACACAAGTGTTTCCTTATATGGGGTGATTGGCTATCATGTGACCCTCTGAGACGGTCACATGATAGCCAATCACCCCATATAAGGACTTAATTATTCATCCCATATAAGGGGTGATAGATCACATTTAAACAATATCATACATCAGGATGTTTCATATATGTCATGTGACTAGTGTCAGGTCATATAAAATACATGAAAAATTGTGTATTCAAGGAAAAATTCTCCAAGGTGAGATTAAGTACTATTAGATCGATAAACCAATGTATGACGGAAAATCAGTAGATCTACATTCATTCCAAGGCTAATAGTTGAATAATTGTATGAAAGTGTATATTTTTGTAACTACTAGGAATTTCAAACTTCTGCAACCGAAAAGTAAATTGTTCTGTATATACATAGCAGTGTTGTGTAGCATTTTTCATCTGCTAATATTTTGCATAAATAGACCGGATATACTACATCATATGTTGTCACTTAAAAGTCATGGTGACTCATGATGACTTTTAGAAAGTTTGGCAGAGACGAAAGTCAGGAGTCCTGGACACTTGAGGCTTGATAAAGTTTTATTGTACACAGAGCGACATGCAGCTGCTTTACAATATATACAACAAGGAAAAAATCTCAGTTAGGGAGCGACCTCAATCAGTGCCCAAAACCTCTCTCCGCCTCACAATATAAGCGAAATAGATTTGTTGATCCGCGCCTGAGCGAATCAATGGCGTGCGACCAGTCACATGGCAGGACCCAAGGCCATCAACGCCCAGACAGCATCTCCTCTATCACCAGGCATAAAACGGTAACTAGTTAAGACTCTGTAACTAGTTACCGCTCTTAGGCCAAGTCATAGGTACTACAAATTGTGAGAGGTGAAAGAAAGGTATCTCGCCCACACCTAATAGCTGTATACCTTCCTTCATCTCTCAATGGTGGATATCACATTATGTTCTGAAACTGGTCCTGGGCCGATATCGCGCCAACTACAACATGCAAGACACAGTGTTGGCCCAATATTGTACCATCTGAATACAGCTCATACTAATACTGTTGTGTCCCACATTGGTACGACGCTGTTCCACCATCCCCAGATGCTGGCACGGCGTCGCAACAACGATTGTGCAAGAGACAAGATTAGTTCAGCTATTATGCTACCTGTATTTGACCAGCTTCCATAGTGATCGCTTGACCATGACCGCCTCTGTCTTGCAATAGGAACAAGGCATTGGATCAACGCCGGGTTAACGCTGCTAGCTTGTCTTAGAAACAAGGTGTGTGATATGAGCTCTGGTAGGTGACTACAGGTGAATGGTCATGTGAAGTAAGCAAGAGGCGTATTTTTACAGGCTGTAATTTAGTGATACCATTTCTTGAGTAAGTGTGTATGTAAATCATTACATCAAATATATATTCCATCAAATTGTATGATGGGAGATTATCTAAAATGAAGCTATTCTGTGAACATTGTATCTGTCCACATGTTTCAAGTCAGTTCAGTATTTTGACTGGATATTTCCTATCGTAATGTTATCTAGCATACGTTAAAGTTAAAGGACAATCAATTATGAGTGAATTTAACACATCATTGCTAAGGAAACCCACCCATGCTGGAGAAGTTGTCAAACAAAGTTTTATGTAGCTCACCCATAATTGAAACAGTTTGCTACGATTGTTCTATTGGACTCTGTCCTTGAATTACTTGCATGGGTATTCATGGCCACACCACGTTGATCTCTCTCTCTCTATAATTATACCCTGTATGAGCTCCAAAGCTTTGTCAATTTATCAAATAGCAGTACATTGGTAGTGGTATAATTATTGTGTTTCATCCCTTCTAAAATGCAGCTCATTTATGCAGGCAAACGTGAGAAAAGAAAGACGTTGAACACATCTTGTAGTAGTAAAACAATGCGTTGCATCACTTTTTTTGTCGTAATGGTAATGTATTACTTACACATCTAAGTAATACATATAAAAACAGATAATAAAAACAGAACAGTCCAATGATGAAATGAATGATGACGTGAGAGTGGGGTGATAGTGCATGGTGCCTCTCACGAGTCCCGACAAGAGTATTTTGCCTATAGGGGCGTGTCCCTATTAATTTTTAATATTAAAACATTATTTATTTAGCTGGCCTCAGGCTAATATAAGGCTTACAACAGCCCGAAACCGTTCCAACGTTGGCCTTGTGGCATTACTCCCAGAGCAAGAAACATAGACAAATTAAATCCCGCAAAACGAATGTGGTGGGTTCGAACCTGGTTGGCTCTAAAAGCCCGTTACAGGCAATACAAGTTTACAGGGTCTAACACCACGAATACTTCAAATCTTTAATCAGGATGGATCCGTGGCCGGTCCAGCGTGTTGGTCCTTTAATTGAGAAAAGTAATAGTCCCCTATATGAAAGAATTTTTTGAATTATTAATAAAAACAGGTTGTGTAATGTCTTCTTTTACTCGACTTATCTATTAGATAAACTGATGTTAGTAGGGAAATGTAAGGACAATTTAAAGACTGGGCTATTTGCATACATTTTGCTGCAAGTTGATTCAAAATGAGAAGTAGCCTAAATTATTTGATTGATTTATAGATGGATTGATTGAAAATTGATAAATTCGTGTCTCATTAGCTGTGTATCCCCCTGGAGATTATACAAGCATCCTGACAAGGGTCCCGACCGGGACCCGCTTGGAAATCGTAAAGGCACCGGCGGAACACCGCCCGGGTCCCCTACAAGCCAAGTCAGGACCCCACAGGCTCCCACCCGGGTCCCAGGTTGGGTATCCTGCGTACTTTTTTTGTAAATTGTCCCCGTGTCCCTGGCAGATCCCGGCAGGGTGCTGAGCCCCTGCCGGGCAGATTACGGGCCTCAGCCGTGGTATATTTCTCGCCTGGGCCCGGGTTACTTTTAAGTTAGTATTAAAAGTAACCCGGGGCTCGATTGGGTGAGAAAATGGACGGCACCCGGTCGGGGTCCCTCCGGGTCCCGTGCGGTACAGCCAAAAAACGGCCAAAAACAGCCCGAGAACTGCCCGGAAAGATCTCTTTTGTGAAGGAGGCTGGGTAGACATTTTACACCCTAATATGACGAATGTTACAGTATGTCAAGTGCCACAAAACCATGTCATGTCAAAATATTGATAATATTTCACTGGATTTGTCGATGAAAAACTCACAGTCTCAAATATCTAAGATTTTTTTTACACACTTTTCAGGTAGGGATGTTTATGTATATATATCTATATGGGTCATGCAATAGACATATGCATTCATATGCATATGTTCATTCAGAACTATCAATAACAATATCATAGTTACACAACAAAAACGCCCATGGTCCCTCAAATTTGTCAATGTAAGAAAAAAAGCCTACCACAGTTCAGCGAAGCACCCAGACTTTTCTGAACAGTGAGATTCTACAGCTTAAAAAGAGTGAAGATGCTCTGATGAAAGAAAAATGGACACGACTCCCCATCCCCCGGCATCTAGGGTATTAATCATTTACTGTAATTGTACGCATAGGCTAATTGATATCGTGAATTCTGCGGACTGCAAAAAAAATTGTATCACGATCCACTAGAAAAAAGTTATAATTCATATTAAATCTAGGGAATTGTGCAAACAGCCGATTATAAGGTTTTCCTTAATTTATATGGTTTTCATACATTTATTATTTGACCACGTCACATCATTATGTTATTGTATAAAATTAAAGGTGTAATATTTTCATGCTTTTTACCTAAGAATGACCTTAAATGTTTCATCTTTTATTTAACAAAATTATTTAATGCGGATTTTTATTTAACTATGATGCTATAACATCAATATGTGTCAAAACCTATCTTGAAATTATTAATATTGGGAACTGTGCGATAAATGATATAAAATGATGCATAACTATAATTAGGTATGTGTACGTATGTATATATATATATATATATATATATATATATATATATATATATATATATATATATATATATATATATATATATGCAGGTTTTTTTTACATGTTTTGTAGAAATGTCTGCGTTTATCTCTATTTGCTATGCTTTATGTATATCTTGAACGTCTTGGTACGTGTCTATGACAACTCTGAGTGATCTTCGTAAATAAAAATAAAATTGACCCTTTAATGAATCATTTACTTACTTTGCCCTTCCATTGTTCCATTAAAATGTATGACGAGACATCCGTAGGTGCAAGATTTTTGGTCGTTGGCGCAGGATTCAGATGCTTCAGGATTAATTCTCAGCCACATTGTTGAACAGTGATAGCACATCATTGTTGAACCTGGTGATATTAAACGTCAGTAATTACTAACTTGTAATATGTAAAAATCACAGGACCGTCCAACTAGTAAAAATGAATTGAAATTTGTGCACATATAGGCTAAACTGGGCCAGGAGAACCTCCTGAGGATGGTGAGATGATTGAGATGACACTGTCCTCCAGACACAGGATTCGAGATTCGAGCCCTGGCGGTCTGAGGCCGAGCACGCTACCTCCCGGTCACGGAGGCTCCCCACAATACTAACTTTCACACGTGGATGGGGAAGAAAGAATTTTGTTTCTTTCAAACCGCCGAGACCGGGAACCGAACCCCGGACTCTGGCGTGAAAGGCAGCGGTGCTAACCACTACCCTAGGGCCCCCGCCCCATCCAACTAGTGAATCGCATCGAAATAATATTTTATTGACTGGGATTTGCACACACAGAAAGGCATGTAAAATTGTGAATCAAAATTTATATATTTTCCACCTCTTAATGTATCCATTGAAATTACTTGATTGTTCCTTGCTAAACTGTTTTATTCTAATTATTGAACGTGATTACAATCTAGGTATGATGCTGATAAAACTATTTAATACAACTCACATACACCATACAAACAAGTGAAGGATCCTTTGAATCATTTGAAATTTGTACTATGCAACCGCTAAATCATATGCTATGTAAATAATTTTGTCCTATCACAAATGTCTCCAATATCGTAGAAAAGGATAGCACATGATATTGTCAGTCTAATTAATATTGGCAGTCTAATTAAAAGTTAAATTACAAATAATTACAAAGATTAAATTAAAAAGCACATGTTTACGTAAGCGTACAAGTGGTCATGAGTATCAATTCACTGAAATATATCAGTATAACTTAGCCAGATTTGTGTTTGTGTTGGGCGGCATGGTACGGGAAAATCCATCGAGCTCAATCCTATATTCTCTAAGTCCTGCCTGGTCAGCAGGGGTGGATAAATGGAAGCTCGTTATAAGGATGATTTCTTTCTTTCTTTATTGATGTTCACAGGCAGTGTCAAATAACGATGTGCTACCTCACAAAAGAGAGTGACGACTAGGCCATATTGGCCGGTTAGACGAGCAACGGACTAGTAAACGTCCGTCTCCCAAGACGAGTCAGATTGGAATGAACGAGAATGGCGGGCTTTCAGTGCGGCTGAAGGCTGGCGGAAGCCGAGGTTTCGTCAACCCCTGATTCGGCCCGGCGACAGTATCAGCGTGTCGCCATCGCCACATCACCCCCGGGCTAAGTGACAACGTGTATAAAAAACTTATGCTTATGGTTACGGTGACAAGCAGAAATCATTAAAGTGCGGTTAATCTATGAGCCCGTCCATGTAGCACCGAATTGTTTAAATATAACATGAATAGTCAGAGTGTCGTAGTGAAATTACAACGTGGGGTGTTGGCAGACGTCGATGAGTGCGGCAATGACCAAACTCACAGTTTATGTAGCAAATGTCACTTAAAACGGTCATGCCGAAACTCATATTGTCTCGTCCAACTGACTCAGCTAGTTAATTATACATTTTCAATGTAGTCACTTGATTTACACTATAAAACGTCTCAATAATTTACATAATGTGTGATTTAGTTATGCCAGGCCTGGCGGAATTCTTAGGGGAATTCAAGCAGGCATGTCGGTTCGCAAATGTAGAGATATGATCGAATATGTTCAAAACCTTAATTCTTCCCGTTAGAGCGAAAAAAAAATTTCGTCCTGGCATGCGGCGCCCTCTTAAGTCCCGGCGATTGTAGCGACTGTGCCTCAGTCGTGTCGAATCGTTGAGCGATCGCTTCCCTTACCATGCCGTCCAACATTTGTATCTACTTTTCGTTCATTTGAAACTGGAAAACTAACGTGATTTCCATGTGCACATGACGAAACATGCAATGTAACGTATATGTATTAACCCTTTAAATGCTTAAGTTAAACATTTTTAATTTCGCCAACTTGAAGTTGTGTCTCGCGGCCGCGACCCACAACTTCAAGAGGGTGGAAATTACTCATATTTGTTTGATTTGAGACAAAGCATTTGGATATCTTGATGTTTAAAAACTCATTTTCCATGACTGTGATTTAACCTGCTAATATAGGGGATAGACTTTAGTCGTCAGAATCTGACGTCTGTAGACGTCAGATTCTGACGACTAAAGTCGATCCCCACACTATAAGAGTAAAAATATTTCTATTGGTCGTAGACCAATAACATAGGTATTCAAATGAATCGGAAAGAGCTAACTAAGACGTTTATGATGATATCAAATCAAAGAAAACCCTTTAGTCTCTAAGGTTTTTATACAAAAAATCCAGCGCTTTAAGGGTTAACCCTTATACCCTTAAGCTAAATAATTTATATTTTCACCCACTTGAAGTTGGGTCTCGTCACCGCGACCCACAACTCCACAGCAAGTGAAACTTACTCAATTTGTTTCATTTGAGAATAACATCTGGCATAAACAGATTTATTTATCGAGGATTGTACAATAGCAGGAGATAATATACATTTGGACATCTTGATGTTTAGACACTCTTTCATTCCCATGACTGTGACTTAACCTGCTGATGAATCGGATTAACCCTTTCAAGCCTGAATTTACCATGACATTTTCATCCACTACAAGCCGCAAATTGCTGTCGCAATTCTCGACTTGTAGTGGATGAAGATGATTTGCTGTGGTTTAAAAATTAAAGAAAATTGTCATGTATTTGCAAACCAGTTTCATGGAAATTTTCATTCTAAAACCCTTAGTTGTACGGGAATTAAGTCTGTTTTCAGGGATGTAAAATGATGCTTTAATGCATCGTGAGGCTTTAAAGGGTTAAGAACGGCTATTGTAGTGGTTAGCGCGCTAAGAGTTAAAAACAAACATCCACAAAAACTAATAATTTGAATAATTTGACTTTCACATCTGTTTCACCACATCCTGGGAGTAGCCTTTTTTTCAATTTGCTCGGTCATTGCTTAGAAATTTTTAATAATTATTCTCTAATGATTTTTATCTTCCCCCAACATTCCGGAGAGTTTGGTGGAATTTTGTTGTGTATTATCGAAGTTAGACCATTTGGCATGTAATAAAATTTTAAAATGGCAGTTCTTATTTCCCAATTACCATGAGACAGGAAATATATTACATGACAAATGATCTAATTTACAAAATACGCAACAATATTTCACCAAATTTTTAAGGATGTTGGGGGATATAAAAATGATACGCGAAACAATTTACAAAAAAAAATTAAAAAACGACTAAGAAATTAAAAAAAATGCTACTCTGGTGAAACAGACTTTCAATTTAACTGGAATTTGGTTATCATTGAAACCGTATTTATACGGTTCTAGGAGCACAAGGGTTAAAACTTGAAAATCATTCAAGTAACAAATATAGAGATTTTACAGATAGAGAATGTACATACCTAGAGGAGCAACACATAAATACAAATACGTTAGATATGTCCAGAAAGCCATGGTAACGCTTCTCAGAGATCTGCACGGACTGATTAACGTGTTTTCATCTTAAGCATCTTTAATAAGGACCACACCCAGCAGTGATCCTTACTTGAAACTAATATTAATTGGTCCACCATTCACGTACGTGGGCCGACCATCGCACCTTTGAACTGCTATGTTCAAATGTTTCAACCCAGTCTTCCCAATTACGCACCGCATGGAATATTTAAAATAAATTTCACCAAGCTAAAAAATAGTACAATCCACAGAGAATATTAAATGTTCACATCTCAGGGTGAATGGAAATGCGAGCAAATTAGGCGGGTTACATTAAATATGAGAGATATAAATTAATAAAATGTATTATAGTGGATGCTCAGATAATCAAATAAATCAATCTGCATATTTTTCATCATCAGAAGTATTTTTGTGGTTGGTTTAACCCTTTCAAGCCTGAATTTAACATTGCCATCTTCATCCACTACAAGCCGCGAATTGCTGTCGCAATTCTCGACTTGTAGTGGATGAAGATGGATTAAAGTGGTTGAAAAATTTAGGAAAATTACCATGTATTGGTAAGCCAGTTTCGTGAAAATTTTCATTCTAAAGCCCCTAGTTGTAGAAAAATTAAGTCTGTTTTCAGTGTTGTAAAATGATTCTTTAATGCGTCGTGAGGGCTTAAAGGGTTAAAGCTGGAAATTATTTATTCAACCCTCACAACGCTGAAATATTGTTCTATAAACCGTGGAGATCAAAGTGTTTTTACAATTAAAAGTCAATATAAATGTCTTAGCTAGCTATTCCCTATTCTTTGAACACCTATGTTATGGGTCTACGGCCATTATAAATATTTAATTTCTTTCAGTGCGGGGAGCGTCTTTAGGCGCCAGAATCTGACGTCTACAAACGCCCCACGCTGAAAGGGTCAAGCAAAGTAAAGCGACTTTTTTATTTTAATTATTCCTGGGACACGATACCTCTGATTTTAATCAATTAGTAGATGTAGCCGTAGAAGAATACACGACGTTAACCCTGTCAAGCCTGAATTTACCTTTGTCTGTAGCGGATGAAGATGATATGCAAATGGTGTTCATTTGAGAGCGATATGGGAAAATACAGCACTCGTTCAATGAATAAGGTGTGGGGCCTTTAGGCGAACACCTTATTTATTGAACGAGTGCCGTATTGTCACATATCGCACGAAAAATGAACAACGTTTGTATTTTCTCACACGATCAAGTCACACATGACATAATTCTACCTTACATTGTGCTAAATCTACATCTAGAGTGCGATATGGGCTGATACCGATATACGTCTCATAGTGAAAACAACAGTGTGTGAGAAAATAACAATAATGGTGAGTTCTTATATGGCGCACATACAATGCTCTGTGCGCTTCACACATATCACCCCTGGTCACTGGAGCCGTTCATTTATGTACCATTTCAACTCCCTTTTTTAGAGCATACGGCACTTGCAGGCATTTTGGCGCCAAGGAACTAATCGCACACATTACCATCTTTGTCCTACCAGGTATTAATTAACAACTAAGTCAAGTGGAGCATGTGAGGGTAAAGTGCCTTGCCCGAGGACACAATATCGAAATAATGTCCCAATATTGAGAGGGGAGAAACATAATATTTCTCTGAAAATCCTGCACCAAGCGGGATTCGAATTCGAAACCGCACGGCAAGCAGTGACCATGGCAAAGCTCCGCGCTTTAGCCATTGCGCGACGTCCCTCTCTAAGATGATTTGAAGTGGGTGAAAAATTAAAGAAAATTACCATGTATTTGTAACCAGTCTCATTGAAATTTGCATGCAAAAACCCCTATTGTTGTATGAAAATCAAGTCTGTTTTCAGGGATGTAAAATGATGCTTTAATGCATTGTGGGGGCTTTAAGGGTGTCAAGCATGTTTTAGATCAGTAGAAATACTAAGTCTCACAGAACGTTTTTTTAGATACTCAGTTAATCTATAACTCAACATTAGAGATGTGTATTTTTTCATAAATATAAATACGTTCCATCATTTGAAGCTGGAGACTGTGTCAGCAATACCAGCTTCAAATGACGACAAATACATAGATATATAGGGTATTCCCCCTGCCCCGGGCCAGGGGGAATACCCTATATATCTATGTATTTCCCATCATTTGAAGCTGGTATTCCGTCAGCAATTCCAGCTTCAAATGACGAAAAATAGAAACAAATAATTCAGCAGCTCATGGGCAAACCTTCTGGCAATCTATGTGTTTCGTCATCTTTTAGTAAACTTTGAAATGTGAATGGATAAGATTTTTGATTTTATTATGCCCCATAGATTTAGAGCTATATTCAACATTTAGAATCACAAAGTCCTTATTTCAATTGAAGTTTATATTTTATTCGACACAAGGGCTGTTCCATTCATAACAATGTTAACACTATATAGGCCTTATGTAAATCAGTCTAATGGATAATCAGTTTAATAAAAACAGTAAAATATTTGAGTCAATTTGCAGTCAGATAGTACGCTTATTAAATTCAATAGCATTTTTAATTTGATCCATTTGAAAGTCAATAAAAGCCGCAAAAAGTTAAAATTTTCAGAGCATATCCCTCCCTGGAACCGCAGATTTTGTTATATAGTAATGATCTAGGGGCTACGCCACAGCCCCCACCTCGATTTCGCTTAGCGAAAGACTCTTAAGAATTGTAGCGCAAAAATGATGATAGTTTTAGAATCGCTTCATTTTCGCTTGCAACAGGATGATCAATTCTGTATTCTCTGCTGCATACCATACTATGTGTGAGTCTTGTAGCACAGATACAATCTACATTTTGTACAAATTTAGAACCGCTAGCTTAATCTGTGCACAGCTTTGATTGCTTGAGCACCACGCCCCCACACCCTCCTCGATCTCAAAACTTAACTAGACGCTTCGGAAAAGAACAGGATGTCAAATATTAACTTACAGAACCCTTTACTCACGATATATACAAATATATGCCCACCTATAATTAATTAACGGCTGAATATATACATGTTTTATAAACCTTTAGCTAATTAACCTTTAACTAGCAGCTGAACAAAAAACGCCGATTAATTAATAATAGGGAGCAGTTGGAGAAAAATAAAATCGTTAATATTCTAAAGGTTGATGTAATAATATTTAGGTTTCTCTAATCTCAACGTCTTGGGTCAAAATCTCGTGTTTGCTGAGACGGGGGGGGGGGGGCGCAACGATCGTCTCGTAGGCCACACCTGGGGTGTGACCTAAAGGAGCCAACATATGTCAGCGAAAAATCTTAACCGACTTATTTGTCATAAAATGTAAAAATAAATTCATTTGAATCAACCAATCGCGTTAAATGAACATTATAAACAGACCTCATGAACATTTGATTTGCGTCTCAGAATTTTGAAATAAGTGAAGCTCAATAATAATAAATGTTGATCAGGTCGATTAATCTATAAAACGCTGCATTAAAAAACATTGATGTTTGAACACTAATTTTGTTCCAAAAAACTGCGATTCAACCCTTGCAGCGCGGGGACCGACTTTAGACGTCAGAATCTGACGTCTAAAGTCGATCCCCGCACTGTAAAGATTAAAAATATTTCTAATGACCGTAGACCCATAACATAGGTATTTAAATGAATCTGAAAGGGCTAACTAAGACATTTGTGATGATTTCAAGTTGAAAAAACCCATTTGATAACTAATGAAGAAATTATTACGCATCGTTTAAGGTGCATTCATAGGTAGATAAATATGTTATGTTTATTACCAGATTAAATCGACACAAATAAGCCCGTTTTTATGTGCTGAATGCTATGGCATTCAGCACATAAAAACGGGCTTCAGTGGTGAAAGGGTTAAACAACAAATACCGTGACCCATGTTTTTTTTCTAATCCGTTGCACCAATGTGGGCCTATTTACTAACAGCAAGAGGCCGGGACTTTCGTTGGCCGAGATGTGACCTCCTGCAGCTGTCACTTCTTTCATTTTACTAAGTGTGGGTCAACCTCAGCGACATCTCTGTGTTGACAATGACATTCAGCTGCAGCTTGTATTGTACTCTGGTTCCTTGAGCCACACCGCGCGGCACAGCCGAGCTTCATGTAAATATAAATGAAATTGGCCCGGCTTGCATTGCCGTTCATTGTGTCTGCAGCCGGATTACTGGCCAGCGTGCAACGAGTGGAGTGCGGGCTGCCTGGGTGCCACATGTCCACGTACATGCATGCAGCAAAACATTTTTCAAACATTTTTAAAAGGTCATATGAAAATGTTTTATAATAATAAAATATCAGTTCAGCAGAACATTATAAAACCTTAAATAAAAATATTATGAAAAACATCCATTAAAAATCGTTTTTAAACGTCTTTACAACATTTTTTTAAATGCATTTTGTTAATATAATATGTAAATATTATCAAAATGTTTTTAAAATGTTTTGTAATAAATTTTTTAAACAATATTTTTTAATTACCGTTTTATAATATTGTGTTGACCCGACGTTTTAACATTTAAAAACATTCAATCTGTCATTTTCTAAATATCCATAACATATTCTTGTGTTTGCTGATATACACATCATACATCCACCCAATGCCAGTTCAATGCTGGGCCAGCATGTCACACAATGGCTGGACACAGGTCCAGTGCATGGTCGTTCCAGTGATTAAACCGACAGTGCAGACAGAACTTGAACCAATGCTGGATTATTGTTATCCTACTGTGTGTAACGCTGCTACAAACCCTATCCAGAATGTTGGGGAAGTGGTGTAAACAGTGGTCCAACAATAAACTAGCATTGTTTCAACCCATGCAATTTGGAAGTAATGTTTGTAAAGTCAGCTCTTTACTAACCCAATGCCGCTTCGTTGCTAGATCACATGCTCCCTGATACATTGCGTAGGCCTACACGCCACAGGCTATGCACCCAGTGACTGCTCAATGTTGGGCCAGCAAAACGACCGCCCATCACCTAACAAGATCGTCTCAGCGGATCGCCTTTGCTGCAGTGATAGGCCAGGATGAGGCTTTGACCCATTGCTGGCTTAAAGTTGGCCCACCGTCTTTGATGTTGGAGAAGCGTCAAACAGGTAGTTATATGGGCCTACTTATGACGCATGGCGGATAAGCATATTCACACAATTTTTCTAGTGTCTGCTTCAATTACCTGTCAATTCCCTTTAAAAATAAGGTTCCATCCTTCACGAACACTAGGTTCGAAGCCAAAAGAAGGTATTTACACCCAGAACTAGTGTCACAAGAATTGATATTAAAATACGAGCAAAATGTAAAAAAATTCATAGCGGAAAGTTATGCCGAATGCGTACTTGAACAGAGCTAGAATTAAATGACGGCTCGGTGTGGTACCTACTTCATGGCCCTGTGCTGAATGATAAGAAGCCTGGCAAGTTCACGATCGTATACGACTATGCGGAGAAATGTGAGGACAAGTCCCTTAATAATCATTGCCTTCAAGGCCGAATTTATATAACAAGCACATGGACATTCTGTTGATATTTAGACAATGCGTGTACGCCGTTACCGCGATATAAAGTGCATGTACATGCAAGTCAAGATCCCAGTCAGAGATGGGAATGCGCTGTGCTTCTTATGGGATGTAAATAGACAGACCTATGCATGACGCCTCATCTATATAAAGGAGTCTGGTGTGCATTACGCAGCACGTTGGCACTACGCAGAAGTACTACCGACTTTGAATACTCGGATAACTGCATGTATGTGAACGATCTATTAAATCATGTAAAAAGCCTGATAATGCGATTGATATAGCAAGTTTACCTTGTTCCTGAAGCTGAAACCATTACACCTGATACTAACGACAAGACCCTAGGTATAAAAAGGAACATTATTACATATTTATCTTTTAGAACCACCCGTTTTTAAATTCGGTTGTCATGTTTGACAGGAAAGAGTCATTTGATTATTTCCTTCTAAAGAAGAGTCAACACCTCTAAACTCGGCCAATTGACATGTTTTACATCTTTGGGGGACATCGTGAACTTCGCCAAAATACACAGGTAATATTCATAGTATGTTCGTGGCTGGTATAGTGACAAAATGAAAGGGATTTTCCTCAGTGTTAATCCTTTCAGAGAAAAAAAACAAATCAACATCGGACCCTTCATCTAGACCCTTAGCGGCTTGGTCAAACCCATTACAAATATTCGGATGGTTGTTAAAAATTGTATGAACATTCCGAAATACACACTTACCGGTAACATATCTCTTTCAAATGGAAGGTGGAGAAAGTTTATAAAGACTTACGATGATATAAACCTACATAACACAATTTTAAACTTTGAAACTTTTTATGTTTAAGGCACTTGGGTATGGGCCTTTAACAAACCTGCGGAAACCAAATGCAAAATTTCAAGTCAGCTCTTGATGTTATGCGACCCTCTTGGTCTTGTAGGCCCGGTTATACACAGTGCAAAAAATATTCAAAACGCTAATCGAATTAAACTTGAATTGGTATGATAAAAAGCCGCCCCCAATAATTAAAGACTGGGAAGTTCGGTTAAAATCGTTGAAAGAGATGTCACAGGTCGTTTACCCATAGTGGGCATAGTGTATATGCCTGCCTGAATTTGCCGATGCTGCTGTTAAGTTGAATCATTTTGCATCTTAAGTAGTTTATGGTGCAGTCATGTATATCAGATTTATAAATGCGAAGGGCGCTTTTGAAAAGTAAATTTCAGATAACACCTCTCAAACACGTCACTATACCTCGACTCGAATTATGTGCCGCAACTCTCGCAGTAAACAAAGACGCTAAGGTGAAAAAGGTGCTTGAATTTTATATGTTACCGTCCACGTTTTGGACTGATAGTGAGATCATGTTAGCGATGCTAAAAGGTTTCAAGTGCTTGTGGACAATAGAGTGACCACAATAAGACGTAATTCCCATCCAGAATAATGGAAACAAGTGAAATCAAGCAATAACGTGACTGACATTCTTTTACGAGGTCGCACTGTAAATGACATTTCTCAGACTTTGAGTGGATGGACCACCGGTTTTTTTCTAATTGGGCAAAAGAGGCCCCGTATAACGACAAATTTCTAGATTTAAAAACCAAAGGTAAAACTGTAGATGAGCAGCTTCTAGATAGTTTAATAAATTATTATTCTTTATATTAGCGCCTAAAGAGGGCAGTTGCAAGGCTAATGACAATAGTGTATTATTTCTAGAACATTCCAGATGAATAAAGAGAACTGTAAGATAAATGAGCCCGTCACAGCTAGAGAAATGAAAATCGTAGAAGTATCGCTAGTTAAAGCACTTCCGTGGGATGCGAATTTTCAATTTCGACTATTTTGAAAATTTTATTTTATTTCAAGCTATCTAGCTCATAAACTTAAATGAAATACAAAAAAAAATGCTATAACACTGAAAAAAACGAAACTAGCTCTATTTCCAAGATGTATATTGTCATGTAAACAAGCTTGTTTACATCATACAACACATTAGACCACAGATACTGACAATCCCACGTGACTACGTCAAGTCTCGCGTGGCTACACGGGATCGGGGATACCGTTTAGGGGACAGCCCGGAATATCTCCACCAAATTGAGGGAGATGTTATCATAAGTGGTAAACAGGGAAGGTGGTGAATGATAACAACAGGGCTGTTATCTTCATCAGCATCACCGTCACTGGGATGCTGATGTAAATGCTACATCCTGTCCCAGCAACACTTGTCATTCAACCAATGCTTTTTCAATGTTGGGCCAGCGTTGAAGACGGTGGTCCAGCATTGAAACAGCATCGGGTGAATGACCCGTGTTTGCTGGGGTGTCCCTTACTCTGGTATGTATACCACACATATTCTAGCAATGACATATAGCTATTGAACGAGACTATTATATCTGTCATTGACAATATTTGCCCTCTGTTGGGAATTGCACCCAAATACAGCACTTGTATCTGCTCAAATGTGTAAAACAATGGCAGATGTAAACGGTCGAAGTTCCATTAGAATACATACACGATACATTTTATGTTATAATCTTAAGCGACATCATGTTTGCGATTAGTTACAAGCGCCGAAATGGCTGCAAATGCCGTATGCTCCAAAAAAGGGAGTTGAAATGGTACATGAATGAACAGGTCCAGTGACCAGGGGTATTATGAGTCAAGCGCACATACCATTGTCTGGTGCGCTATATAATAACTTATCATTTTTATTATTATTAAACTACGGATCACTATTAATTATGCCCAATGCGATGAATGTTGCTTATAATATTCACCCCCGCGGCGGCGTACCGTGTGGAATACAGTAAGCAGCCCTTCTCGGTGAGGGCTGCCTAATTATGCTCTATGTGATTAACATGATTAATGCTGCTTATAATATTCACCCCGGAAAAAATGAGCCATTGGCCCAACTTTGGGGTAATGTTGGGTCAGCGTCGCAGATGGCGGGTCAGCATTATAAAAGCATTGGGTCGATGTGTCGTGTTTGCAGGTCATTTGATGCAGCACACAACGTTGGAATAATGTTGGTGTAATGTTGGGCCAGCATCGCAGATGGTGGGCCAACCTTATATCAACATTATAGGCTGTACAGAATAAGATAGGATTAAAATAGGATTGCAAATATTTTAAAAGAGAACAAAAATAAGCCGCTTGGGAAAATCAAGTTCATGGAGGTCACAGAATGATGAAATGTGAACTCAATCAAGCCTTAGTCATCACTTTAGATATGGAAATATAATATCTAAAGGGGCGTAGTCATGAATAACCTGTTTGTAAAGTTTAACTCGAAGTTAGGGCTAAAGGTGGTGGACAGATGGACGGACGGACGACAATAGAAATCAAAAAGAAATTTGCTGATGCCTAAAAGGTGGACAAAACATACAAAGGTGTAAAATGGAAGCACAATTAGGATCATTGCCATGGTTGTAGCTTGATTAAGTTATATCGTTTCAAATATATTCATTATATCTAGTAGAAAACCAGTTTATATGACACAAACTAAACCACGAATCCTACACACTTCTGATTGCCGTGTGGACTTAGTGCTAGAATGGTAGCTAACCCTCCACACTGACACAATCTTATTTGATTGTTGGGCCACCTTTCATAGTGTAAACCAATGAATTCATTGTGTAAACCTATCCTTGTGTAAACCTATCCTTGTGTAAACCAAGGAAAATTTATAGTGTAAGGCCGGCGGGTTGTACAAGCAATGATACAAAAGACATCGACCCAATGCTGGTTTAATGTTGGTCCACCGTCTACGACGCTGGTCCAACATCAAACCATCATTAGTTCCAGGTCTGAGTTTTCTGGTTGAGCCGCTCTGACTAAGCTCCCGCCCACCCGCCACCGACACCCGTGTCCAGGGTGGCCTATCATAAACCCTCTTATTAAAATGATTAAAATTCCCAACAACGTCGTGTGCCTAGTGGGTACCGTACCAACTCCTTCCCCAAGGCAAATAAAAATATCCTGATTTTACAATGTTTGTTGGTTGCTGAACTTTAGTCAAAATATGCCATGTGGTTGTGAAAACAACCAGGAAGCTTAACCCCTTGAGATCTGAGATACTCAATTTAAATCTTCAGTCACTTGAAGCTGTGTCTCGCTACCGCGATACACAACTTCAAGTGACTGAAAATTACTGGCATTTGTAAAATAAGGTTATATCAGCTTCATCTGTTCATAGCATTACGATTGTTTTCATTTTTAGGAGCTAGTTGCACATAAACAGATAAATATGCAATTCAATTCAAATAAATACAATTGCTTATTGGAATAAATCACAATATATCATGATATTCCGCAAAACAACAACATACAGAAAACAATGAAAAAATTCTAATCATGCAACTGACTGTAAACACATAACCATATAATCAGTGCTCTTGGTGTTAAAGTGTTAAACCTTATTGGTCACATAGGGTGATTTGGTGAAAGTCGGCGTCCTGTGTTGTGACGGTCCCGGTGGATGAAAGAGGGGGGGGGGGGCAGATCCAGCTTCCTGGAGACAGGCGCGGCCTTTGTAGACCATCCCGGCGAACATATAACCCTGGCCCAATGATGGTCCAATAGATCATCTGTGACGGCGGGCCAGCATTAGGCCAACATTGGGTGAACGTGTTGTTTTCCCAACAAAGTGTTTCTCAGTCAGGGGTTAATTACCCCGGTCACTAGGGTCAGATAAGGGGTGGTTTGTTCTGGTGGAGGCGAGGGGGATCCCAGCCAGGGCTCTGTTTTCACTCAGATCCCTAGATTAGGTTGCCATGGTTACACAGTCTGAATCCAATTCGTGTATTGCTTGTCCGTCCGTCCGTCCGTCCGTCCGTCCAATCAATCAATCAATCAATCAATCAATCAATTAATCAATCAATCAATCAATCAATCAATCAATCAATCAATCAATCAATCAATCAATCAATCAATCAATCAATCGATCAATCAATCGATCAATCAATCAATCAATCAATCAATCAATCAATCAATCAATCAATCAATCAATCATTCATTCATTCATTCATTCATTCATTCATTCATTCATTCATTAATTCGCTCATCTGTCCACCCATCTGTCCGTCCTTCCGTCCGTTTATTTATTCATTCATTCATTCATTCATTCATTCATTCGCTCATCTGTACGTCCATCGGTCCGTCCGTTCGTCCGTTTATTCATTGATCTGTTGATTGATTCATTCGCTCAGCTGTCCGTCCGTCCGTCTATTAATTCATTCATTCATTCGCTCATATGTCCGTCCGTCCGTATCTCCGTTCGTCCGTTCATTCATTCATTCATTCATTCATTCATTCATTCATTCATTCATTCATTCATTCATTCATTCCTTCATTCATTCATTCATTCATTCAGTCATCCATTGATGCATTCCTTCACGTTTGTTTGCTTTTTCATTTGCACATACACAGCCACATTGACTAAAATCAGGTCCAGTCCTGATATTTACCGTTAACAAGTCTTGGGAACCAAAATAAACGAACCAAACATTTAATAATGATAAAATTAATTCGTACATCAGACAAGTCTGTTGGATTCATCGCGTGAAATGGACGAAAAGCACAAATCAAACCACAAATCACTCAAGTGATGCGCGGCTTGGTCTGGATGAAAATTAACAGAAAAGAATACTGAAATAAAAGCATGTGAAAATGCAACTTATTTTTGTTGGTCTACGTGGGTCACATATTATATATTTATTCACATGATGATATTAAATGTGTACAGCCATTTAATTGAAATGTATCCCTTTATCATGTTTAGGCAGCTTTCGTTTCATTTTCAGTGGGTGGTGAGTGGAATACTATACATAACAATTACTGTTGAGATGGGCAGAACAAATTACCACGCAGTGTGCGTTAACGCTATGTGCGTTAAGAATAATAATTCTGATTCAAACACAATATGGGCATACGTTGGGCCAATGTTGGTTTGAGGTTGGCCCACCGTCTGAGACGCTGACACAGCCTTAAACCAACATTGGCAGAATGTATCATGTATTCTCATCGAAGCTAGAATAAATTTTCTTATTCAAATGGATGACGATAGTTTACTTCCCAATAATATCATAAAAAATGATTATTTGACTGGGAAACCATGTTAATTTGTCCAATTTGAAGGAGTATTATTTACTTTGGAATCATTAGGCTCTGTCACTTTACAATGTAGCCACCCTTTGATACCAAGGTGACGCTGTACTAGTTTAGTTATTTAACCATCTGATTCCTACCATAATCAGCTTTTGTACCATGTTGTTACCGCATCCTTGTCCTTAAAGGGTCGTCTCTGTCACTTTACAATGTAGCCACCCTTTGATACCAAGGTGACGCTGTACTAGTTTAGTTATTTAACCATCTGATTCCTACCATAATCAGCTTTTGTACCATGTCGTTACCGCATTCTTGTCCTTCAAGGGTCGTCTCTGTCACTTTACAATGTAGCCACCCTTTGATACCAAGGTGACGCTGTACTAGTTTAGTTATTGTGAACCCTCTGATTCCTACCATAATCAGCTTTTGTACCATGTCGTTACCACATCCTTGTCCTTAAAGGGTCGTCTCTGTCACTTTACAATGTAGCCACCCTTTGATACCAAGGTGACGCTGTACTAGTTTAGTTATTTAACCATCTGATTCCTACCATTATCAGCTTTTGTACCATGTCGTTACCGCATCCTTGTCCTTAAAGGGTCGTCTCTGTCACTTTACAATGTAGCCACCCTTTGATACCAAGGTGACGCTGTACTAGTTTAGTTATTTAACCATCTGATTCCTACCATAATCAGCTTTTGTACCATGTCGTTACCGCATCCTTGTCCTTAAAGGGTCGTCTCTGTCACTTTACAATGTAGCCACCCTTTGATACCAAGGTGACGCTGTACTAGTTTAGTTATTTAGCCATCTGATTCCTACCATAATCAGCTTTTGTACCATGTCGTTACCGCATCCTTGTCCTTAAAGGGTCGTCTCTGTCACTTTACAATGTAGCCACCCTTTGATACCAAGGTGACGCTGTACTAGTTTAGTTATTGAACCCTCTGATTCCTACCATTATCAGCTTTTGTACCATGTCATTACCACATCCTTGTCCTTAAAGGGTCGTCTCTGTCACTTCACAATGACAGAAACGACCCTTTGATACCAAGGTCAGGTAGAGATGTATGAGGTTTAACCCTTTGATTCCTTGAATAAGCCGTTATAATATCAATTGGTACCAATATGTCATAGTGTGTAGGTCTATGAGGGGGCGGGCGGGGGGGGGGTTCATATGCGAATAATTTGATATGTCCTCAGCCGTTAATCATAATATAAAAAATATAAAATAATATTGACATAGCCTATAAATCAGGTCCATGCATAAACAGAGTATTCAAATAATATTCTAGACGACTTGAAGTTCTGCACCCAAGATAATCAAACAGCACCTCCCTAAGACCTAAGGGGATACCATTCAATCTCGAGGGGGAGGGGGTAGTATTTTTTTAATAAATAATCCCGGGCGGACTCTGCTTGAAATCAGTAATCTACTCCAAGAACTGTTCTATATAAACATGTAATACAATTTAAAATTGTCAGCACCCAGTCGACGTTGAAACAAATAATTCGCCCCCACAAAAATTCCAGCAACCCCCCTCCCCCCGCCCGGGAAATTGAAAGGTGGCCCCCCAACCAGCTTAAATGACCAGAATGATGGAAGTAGGTGTAAAACAGTCACTGTGTTGACCAGTTAACTTAATCACGACTATATCGTTTTTAATCAGTTTTCCTTGTAAGTTCACTGTCATTGTAAGGGAATGAAATGTGTGTTTAAACTGTTAAATAGCAACATTTACAAATGTCTGGTTTCAGATTAAACAAATATGAGTAATTTTCACTCACTATAAGTTGTGGGTCGCGGTAGCGAGACACATATTCAAGTGGGTGAAATATAAATAGTAACTGTAGCGCTTCAAGGGTGAGTAATATGAATCTACCTCCATTCCAAACATTTCAAAGTACCTGCTTACTGCCTACTGCCTACAGTGCAGTTATTAGAGGGGGATAGATGAAAATTACCAGAATACACTTTATAATCACGTCTCAGAAAAAACAGGGCGCTGGTCAACTGCCGTATCAACACTGGGACGGAATCGCTAACGTTGTGCCAGCATGCGGACAACGCTGGGCCAACGTCACGCGTTGACTGGTGTATCTGGGAAGTAGTCAATAAATCTGTGTTTGTCTTAATCAGTAGGTCTCAAACTGGGCCGGTTTAGCCTACGTGTGTACAGAAATGGCCAAAAACAGAAGCAAATTTTGAATTCTGTATGTGATAATGCCATGTTTACCTCACCACGTTACTCAGGCATGCTAGGAAATACAGCATTATAACAACATTGGGCCTGTTTTCTTACCAGAACAGAGATCAAGGCAATTTCTGTCAAACAAATTAACCAGCTCAGTGTTTTCAGCCAAAATAACAAATGGCCCATGGGAGTTTGTAATCAGATATGTTGTAAATGACGGCATACAGGATGAGGAACACATGTGGAGTTGACACGTCTGTAATGACCTCTAATGACCTGACACGGAATGCTGATACAGATAAGGGCAAACACGAGCCATTCATCCCATGCTGGGTGAATGCTGGGCCAGCGTTGTAGACGATGACCCGGCATTGATCCAACACTAGGCCAATGTCTCCTGTTAGAGGGGAATACCACACCAGCAAGAACCCCTTGTAAATTTAGCTATACATTTAACTCATTTCACGAAAATTATAATGATCCTCACAATAATGACGGCTCAGGGTTTAATTTGTTCAGTATCTCATACCGAAAATGTAGACAATTTTTGCCAATTTCCAATAAACGAAATATTTCGTTTTAAATGATCATGATGATGCGAAAACCTCAGGGATGTGGAGAATTCTTGTAAATCACTATAGACAATATTTTCAAAACCAATTGAGCCCTGTGGTTGACTTGTTGGTTCGTGGCTGGCTAACTACAAGTATATGCGTCTTATCTGCTTATTGTGACATATTTATCAATTATAGGCCGCCTGTTTTGTAATAACACTCAGATCCCGATTCCTGCACATCATAATTGTAATAATTCGCCATGATCTGTGAATAATAACTGACCAGTTCTAACCACACAGTGCACACCCCATACATTTGGCCAGTTTGGTGCATCATATATTTTAATTCGCCATGAGCTGTGAATAATAGCTACCCATATCTCACCACACAGTGCACACCCCATACATTTGGCTAATTTGGTGCACCGTATATTGTATTTCGTCATGAGCTGTGAATAATAGCTACCCAGTTCTCACCACGCGGTGCACACCTCATACATTTGGCGAATTTGGTGCATCAAATATTTTAATTCGCCATGAGTTGTGACAAATAGCTACCCAGTTCTCACCACACGGTGCCCCCTACATTTGGCCAGTTTGATGCATCACATATTTTAATTCGCCATGAGCTGTGAATAATAACTGCCCAGTTCTAACCACACGGTGCACACCCCATACATTTGGCTAATTTGGTGCACCATATATTTCAAGACGACACTTGTTCAATAATATTAAAATATCAATTCTTCCTGATTTTAATGGGTACCGAGTAGACACAAGATGCTCACCCAATGCTGGTTCGATGTTGGTCCCTCGTCTACGACGCTGGCCCAACATCAAACCAACATTGGATCAAGTTTTTCCCTGCCGGGTAGTTCAAAAGTGACGTTTTCCATTCCATAATATGACGATGACGCTATGCTTTATATATGATCACCTTGGTCTTAAAGGGTTAACTGTGAATTTAAGGAGTGACAGATACGACCCTTTAATTCCAAGGTGACCGATATATGCGGAAATAGCAAGTGATAAATATCAGGAAATGTCATAGCTAAATTTATTACCAAGTAGGCCTAGGTTGAGACTCGCTGCAGCGATCACTTATGTAACATGTGTAAGGGGCCAAGATATATACATATCTCGTGAAATACTTTTTTTTTATTAAAAACATTTCATTTCCAACAAACGTACATTCCCCGCAGGGATCCAGACCGCTTAATTCAACAAATTAGTGTATCCACACAGTTTTCCTAATCCTTGAGGCGCTGGAGTATTGTTGCATGAGCCATGGAGTCCAAAGGGTTTTTCTCAATTTGAAATAATCATAAATGTCTTAGTTAGCTCTTTCCGCTTCATTTGAATACTTGTGTTATGGGTCTACGGCCGTTAGAAATATATGTTTACTCAGGACGGTGATCAACTTTAGACGTCAGATTCTGACGTCTAAAGTTGATCTCTATTGACCTCTAATGACCTGACCCAGAATACTGATCCAGATACCGGCAAACACAGCCATTCATCCAAGTGTTGGATCAATGCTGATCCAGGGTCGTAGACGGTGGCCCAGCATTGAACCAGCATTGGGTCAATGTCCCGGTGTAAATTTAGTTGCATTCAATTTATTCCACCAGAAATATAATGACCACGAATTCAAAAGCAGTCATGTCTATAAAACAGGACACATCAAGTTTAAGATTAAAGTGACACATATCTTTCACATATTATCGGACCTATAGTGAGACCTATAGTGAGTAACGTCATTGTTTTTGTCCTGATAAAGTGTTTTCAGTGGTGAGCCACCTTAACCCTTTACATGCTGGGGGCATATGCTTCTATATCTGACATATTTTAATTAAATCAATTAGAAAATATCACTACCCATCCAATTTAAGACTTTTTAAATTTCAATCCGATATATTTCAATAGATATAACAAATTTAGTAATTTTAATTAACCGTGAAGTGTGACTTGCGGTAGAAATACCAACTAGGCTTAATAGTGAATTAAAATAAGACGAAATCTCCAGGTCAACACTTGAATGAAAAAGGTCCAATAGGCCTACAATCGTCACCTCAACCGACTTAGACAAAATTATGGTTTGATGTTGGGCCAGCATCGTAGACGATGGACCAACATTGTGTCAATGGGAATGCGCATAGTCAGTGAGAATAAATAAATAAATAAATAAAAGACGCCTTAACACGAATATTGAAGTGAAAAAATACATTTTTAAATAATCCCTATCCGCATGTTGCTCAAACTAAGCCCAATTATTATGAGAAAACACCAACAGTAAAAATAAGCATTCGCCAGTCACAGAAACCCTTTTTTAAAATGCATAGTACAGGACGCATAATGTTTCAGAATAAAGTGACACTTCATGTCCAGATATTATCTGACAGATAATGAGTAAAGTGATGTTTCCGTTGTCATCCGTCACAGAAAACCTGTATATAATGCATACGACGCACAATCCTTCAGAATAAAGTGACATATTGTTCACATATTATCTGACAGATTCTACCTCTATCATGTCTATGGGTCACTGAGCTGAGCTTTTTTTTGGCATATTTATGAACCACCTGTTTTCTGTAGGCCGCGACGGCATCTTGTCTACCCCCCCCCCCCCTCTGCATCAAAACCTTACAATACTGCTCTGCAAAGCCAAAAGGCAGTATCTGCTTACTTGTGAAGTAATCAGATACTGCATTTTGTCTTGCACGGCAGAAAAATCCCAGAAAACACGATGTTGGTTCAATGGTGGCCCACTATCTACGACGTCGGCCCAATATTGAACCAACATCGGTTCAATGTCTCGTGTTTGCTGGAATAGCTTTCCGGATGCAGGTTCTCCCAACCTGCCATATTGCCGTTTCTCCCAACCTGACATATTGCCGCCCCTCCAGTCAGATAAGAAGCCCCCACAGTACCCACTAACGTATAGCAGAGCATTTTAGCTGTTATCAGATTTAGCACTTTATAAGTATTTAAATATTTAGGTGGCACTCATACTAACATAATAATTATAATTGTTGTAAACTGTGAATACTGATGCTGTTATAGCAAAGTTAGCCCGTATAATCAGATAATCATGACATATATGTGATAAAAAACGCTGGAATCATTACTGGGTAAACTTTATTCATTTACTGTAAATATGGGCGCCAAACTCAAACATCCTTGTCAACGGAAACACTTCATTCCCAGACTCAGGTCGGGTGGCAGATACAGATAAATACAGGGGAGAAAGTAAAAAGGTTGTACAAGAAGCTATAAATATGAGGAATTCAAGCGATATCTACAGGTAAGAAAGGTGTATTCATGTTATCATGGCTATCTCTAGAGAATTATTGTATAAACTTGAGTGTGTATAGTTTGTATTTTACCAGGGAAATTATTCCACACGATAATAATTTTAACCCCCCCCCCCCCAATGCAAATAATATTGTTATTGACAATTATCCATAATTGAGAGTATTTTTTCTGAGCTATCCTCAATTATATTATATTCAGTTATCATGGTTATAGACAACTATGTCACACAATGTGTTGAAATGTACACTTTTTGTGAATATTTTTAATTATTTAGTTTAAATTGTAAATAATTTTGAAAAGATTACTGAAATGAATAAACTGTAAATCCGTCCATTGCCTTCGTCCTTAGTGAGATTAAAATATTCAAATTGCATGTTTTACCTCCTAATTCAGGCAGTCAGACAAAACATAACTTTGTCCTACACCAGGGCAATGTTGGGCCAACGTTTAGACAGCACTGGGCCACATTTCACGTAGTTCCTATATCAAAATGCAATTAACCACAACCCTGTAAATCAATGTAGGGTCAGAGTTCTGGGTTCGATTCCGCATCTAGGAGATTACCCAATGACGCTAAACCAATGTTGGTTTTACGTTGTCTTATCGTTGGCGACGCTGGGCCAATATTAAGCCAGCAATGGTGCAGCAAACACACAACGTTAAGCCAATGTTGGCCTAATGTTGACATAAAGCCAACATTGGTACGGCTTATATATTTGTTGACCACTGTCAGGAATGAAAAACACACAGGACGATGGGTTTAATGGTGTTTTTTCAGGGAGTGATAAAAATTATATATTTATGTAATATTTGTTTAAGCTTTATGTCGCACAGAATATAAAATAATATTTATATAAATTTTATAATGAAACTAATCTTGTGTATGATATCCAATAGGTTACAAACCCATTATATACTAGGGATCACCCAAAAACCATAGTTAGTAGTCCAGGTTTCATATCGCTGAAATTTAATCCTACAGGTAGTTAGGAAACCAGCAAACATGAGGCATTGGCCCAATGTTGGTTTAATGATGGACAAGCCTCACAGACCTTTAAACAGCAAAGTTTCAACGCATGGATGGTACATATTATATAAGATATAATCTGATAAGTGATCTAGAATTCGATATCATCTTCATATTTATGCAATTTTATCTTGTTACAAAACCTTAATATAAATATGAACCCACCATATACCAGGTATCACCACAAGACAACATTTAACTGTCTATCAAACATGTAACATTGGCCCAATGTTGGCTTAATTACAATTACCTGTGAGCATCACATAATTATCAAATATAGGCACTTGCTTAAAAAATAATGATACCACATTAGTACATATTGTTGCCCCCCCCCTCTGAAAATCAATCTTGCCCACCCAGTAAATACAAAACATTTGTATAACATTTATACAATGTTGGTCCAACGTCGAAGACGTTGGGCAGATGTTGTATAAATGTTGTACACATGTTTTGTGTTTGCTGGGCAGTCACCAGCATCTGTAGATTACACAAACTGATAATTCAGTGAAAATGCCAGATTGATTGGGGCCGCTACACAACAAACAGTTATTTGAACATTGTATTTACTGAGAAAACGAACCAATGCTAGTTTATTGCTGGCCCAGCGTCGCAGACGGTGGGCCAGCATTAAACCAGCATTGGATCGATGTATTGTGCATTCGCATACACATTTTGGTTTGCTGTGCACAGTATGGTGAACTCTCGTCATCTCTCACCCACGTCACGATAAAACGCGAGACTTGAGGCAGCTAGAATTAGAGAATCACTTTGATATTGAGGTGTGGGGGGGGGGGGTCTGTAGATATTTGGCTATCATGATAGCTGGACACAAAATATAGCGCTTTAAACATGTTAAAATATGTCAGCACTGTTCAACACAACTGACAATGAATTGAAATAACAACCTGTATTGCTATGTTAGTCCAACGTTGGTACAGCGTTGGCTAAACGTCACTTGGATTGAGTTAAGCTGTCTTTAAGTATCAGTATAACAACTCAACCAGTACGTCTGACCTAGAAGAGACAGTGTACACACGCCTACAAGTATTGCTGGTATAGCTGTTGTCACCTCTGACCTCTTCTTATCAATACATGAGAGGGTGTATATCACACACATTATGACGTCATTCCTGTCTGATATTTAAATTATATTGAATATATTGCTACCCATTCAATCACATAACAACATTGGTTATTAACCATGTTAAGTGCACCATAATATTCCCACCAGATACTTATTAAGCCTATATAATTTGGTGAAAGTCATACAATATCATTTAGCTGGGAGATGTGAGTTGTGATGAAGTTTATATCACGTGGTCCTTGTGTGGGCGTATCCCAGACGTGATTGACAGATCAAGTCACCTGTATTGTGAGGCTGTATGCCCTGCTTGTATGACCTACATCCATGTCTAAATGGGTACAGTGGTGGCGTAATGCTGGCACAGCATTGGCGATGATGGCCCAACTTTACAACAGCACTGGGCCAATGTCTGCAGCCTAAGTGTGTACAGGTTGATTAACATACATCTCCAGCCATGTACGCCAGCTATCAGCTGAAAAACTAAACCTCCACCAAAAAAACAAACTTTTTTTGGTATTTAAACAGGAGCCACTCACTTCCAAGTTATGAGCTTTACTAAGGAGTAATCTTAGTCCATAATTATGTCTTCATACGTAGGATATATTACGTTGTTCACTCAAATTATTGTATTGAATCTGATAACAAAAGTGACAGAGTGGCTGTAGTAAGATCAAACAAGAGTGTACAAACTTCACCAGTCCAGTAGGGGTACATCTATTATACTGATCAGAGGCAGGAGCTGCCAGCCATATAATACTGGCAGCCCTTGTACCTGGCTACCCCCTTGGTAAGCAATCTGATGTGTATGCAACAAAAAATTAATAGCATCTACAATATTGAACGCAACACTGTTAGGGAATGATTTAATAAAATGCATAGTAGATTATAACTGATATCCCACATACAGCAAGTTAAAATCCCAGCCTCAATATACCCCCCCCCCCCTTTCAAGCACCGATGTCACGAAGGATTATAATTATGAACCACCAGGTCTATTTCGATTAACATTAAATTAAAAAGGAAGTAGGCCTACTATAATCCTTCCTATAATAATAAGGAAGTACTATAATCCTCCTAAAATCATGCCGTCCTCACAATGAATAAAAATATGATGGGTTATTTTTAGGTCAACATTATCAGATTATGACCCACATTTTGTTTTTGTCAAAAGCCAGTGCACGCATCCATGCTAACACAATCACAAGACATCACAGCAACTTTGAGACAACGTTGTAGACGTTGGATTTGTCTCAGTGTTGAGCCATTTTTGTGACAACGTCTTGTAATTATTGTGACACTAAGATTATCCTACTTCATGAATGTGAAATAGTTTGTCAAATCTGAATAATTTTCACTGTGTTTTTTCTGTGTAGGCCCTATTATATATTGAGATGCTGTGTGTACATATTAGCCAGCCTACATCACGTGGGAGGTGTATTGATGCTGGGCGGGTACACTTGTACCCTCACTTGTACCCTATAGCTATCACTGCAGCGGCCCACTTTCAACACTTAGTCTGACCTGACAACAAAACACGTCCACCCAATGGTGGTTTAATGTTAGGCCAGCGTCGCAGACGGTGGACCAACATTAAACCAAGCTTGGTTCAGCCTCTCGTGTTTGCTGTGATTCCTATCAAACACAGCAGGCAATATATGCCAATGTCATCCATACGCCTCCTAATTATGTACGCTCTAATGGCGTCTGACCTAATTATACATCCATGACATAATGTAAGCAGAGAATCCCTGACATTGACTGCTATATAGGGCTGTCTAGAGCACGCTAGGGCTTGTAGACAGCACTATCACTGATACTGATATGATACAATTGTACTGTTACTATCTCAATCGTACAATTATAGGGCCTACTGATAAAATTGAAAAATAAAATGGTATAATGCCTAAATCCTCCCTGATCTGAGCTCATTATAATATTTTATCTAAAGAGATAATTAATTAAACATGTTGGGAGTCATGTGACGGCAGGGACGTTCTGTGATTGGCCAGATTTGTCACGTGACAGCATGCTCAGATGTAATTGACAGGCCACGTGACCCAGTGTGATCCATTGAGCAATGAGGGGGCGGAGCCTAATATTATTATTATAATTTTAGAGAGATACACACGACCAAGCCTCATGACAAACACTGTAGTTGTTGCAATTAATTTACCGCCCCCATTCATCCTAATAGCACATAATCTATCCATCCACATACTAATACATTATAGGCCTAATACAACGCTTACATGCTCGAACACAACCAATTTATCTCCCGAGTTTGATTAACCTGTCTTTATGTATAAAATCCATGTACGGCGCTTCCCAGAAAACACAACACGTTGACCCAATGCTGGTCAAACGTTGGCCCAGTGTCTAATGGCGTCTGACCTAATAATAAATCCAAGATATATTGTAAGCATAGACTACCTGACATTGACTGCTATACATCAATGTATTGAGCACTATACCTTGGTTCAATGTTGGCCCATCATCTCCAGCGTTGTGTCAACATTAAGACAATGTTGGTGCAAATTCTGTGACAGCTATCGCGACGCTGGCCCAGAATTATATCAGTGTCTCCCAGCATCTCCAGATTTGTGCTGTCATCAAGACAGGCTGATGCCGCATCTGAGGTATACTGTGACGTCACACTACGTACACCCCTCATTAACATACACATATTCCCTGTGTATGCTCACAAGCTATCCAGACCAGAAAACACGAGACGTTGAACCAATGTTGGGCCAGCGTCACAGACGTTAATCCAACATTAGACCGACATGGGATCAACGTATGGTGTTCAATGGGTGAACCCCCAACGATGGTTTAGTGCTGGCATATCGTCAGAGATTATGGCCAAACATTCAGACAACGTTTCAATTCCTACACATTATATTATAGGGAGATGATAAAATTATAACAAGGCTATAGATGTGCGTCTTTTATCATAATTTCTATCATGTACGAAATGACGGACTCCCATTGAGTGTCATTATACATGTTATAACTCTGTAGTACGAATAGACACTCACCCCATTATTACAAACCCAAATTTACAAAAAAAATCATTAGACGTGGTGGGTCTGTCATGAGCTTCCTGGAAAAAAAACTGCTCTCTTCTCTTTATTATATAGCACCTGTTCACAATAAAAACTCGCATTACAATCTGTCTTACTCATAATGCAGCGGTATTAGTAGACTTAGTATAATTATAACATTTTCAGGGAATATCAAATGAATCCCACCCTTAGCATGCTTAGACATGTTAGAGATGAAAGGGTCTATCTGCCACTTTACAAAGTGGTCTATCTGCCACTTTACAAAGTGGCAGATAGACCCTTTCATCTCTAACATGTGCGGAATGAATGGGCATTTAAGCCTCATTTTCACTCAGGCGAAACGGAGCCAGGTGACCCCCCCCCCCCCCCTGAGGATGGGGATACGAATCAGATGACACTGCTTCCAGACAAAGGATTCGAACTTCGAGCCCCTTAGCGGTCTCAGGCCGAGCACGCTATCGTTCTGTCATCGCTCATATGAAGTGAGGTGGAAAAGAAACATTTGTTTCTTTGAAATATTAAGGCCAGAGCGGGGGACGAATCCATGAGCTCCGACTATGCAGGCGGCAGCTCTAACCATTACATCAGGACCCTCACCAAAAGTAATATCAATAGCGGCAGTATTCTGTTGTGTAATCTCAAAATGCAGTAACTGCTTTCTTGAAAAGTAAGCAGGCTTTTGACTTTGCTCAGCAGATAAGTGTGGATTTCCTGGGTGACTGACAGCTACTATTGAAATCAGACAAAATGACAAAATGTGGGTAAAATAGAATTGAATGACAGAATATGGATAAAATAGAAATAGATGACAGAATATGGATGAAATAGATGGGATTGTAATGTTAATGAAATGAAAGTAGTGTTGGATTGACTTAGACAAACAGGGATTTCACCATCAGTATATATATTAGCAGTGATTAGAGAGATAGAATCATTTCAACTGTAATCAGTTAAAGTTTATCATGACAATTAAACATGTTTCTGCCCTTGACATTTAACCCTTTTCTGGCTAGGGTCCTAATATAAGTGTCTGATATATTTTAAATGACATTTAACCCTTTTCAGACTAGGGTCCTAATATAAGTGTCTGACATATTTTAAGTGACATTTAACCTTTTTCTGGCTAGGGTCCTAATATAATAATGTCATCTGACATATTTTAAGTGACATTCAACCCTTTTCTGGCTAGGGTCCTAATATAATAATGTCATCTGACATATTTTAAGTGACATTTAACCTTTTTCTGGCTAGTGCACTAACATAATATTGTGATCTGACATATTGTAAGTGACATTTAACCATTTTCCAGCTAGACCCCCCCCCCCTCCCCCATGATATAAGTGTCATCTCATAATGTGTATTAAAACTGTAATTTGTTATACACTAATTATTTCTTAATCATGTTAATAGAGATATTTATGTCTTGCAATACATTTACAGTGTACTGTAACAGATATAGACATCAGCGTCTCCAGGAAAGTCTTCAACATGTCAGCATTGTCGGCGCTGTACCAAAGTTGACAGGTATATATAGATTTATTTCTAAAAGCCTACATCCCGACACTGATCACTATTTATAATAATTCATATTATTATCACGTTGATATTTACTCCTACAGTGTTTACTATTTTACAACTCATATGTCACTCATATTACAAGTCATACGATCTACTAGGATGATGAGTTATACAACAACAAACTATATCAGAAAGGTATATATGTATTCATACATTTAGTTTATGCCATTCTGTTATCAGATTATAGCCAACATAATACATAGTGATGTAATAAGAATACATAAACTAGTGTACACCTATATTTGTTTGATAAATTCCATTAGATCAATTTTACTCTTTTATTGACCTCCCAGCAAACACAAAACATTTGTATAACTTGTCTACAATGTTGGACCAACATCAAATACGTTGGCCGACGTTGTACAAATGGTGAACAAATGTTTTGTGTTGGTGGGCTGACCTTTTGGGTGTATTCCATTGGTGAAAGAGTATTATAAAATATTTTATTTTAAGTTTTCATGTCATTAGCTTACTTTCTAATAATTGTGTTTTTCTATATATTGATAACGTTAGTCTCTATATATCATTTTTATATTCTTACTACTTACTTTCCAGAGCTACTTCACAAACTCAATATCCGTGTGAAACGTCATCTCAAGCAGCATTATCAGAAACAAGTAATGCAGAATTCACCAAAACAGAGGTAGGACTACTTAACATTTCATTTTAACACGGGTATGAATTAGTTTATATTATAACATCAAAGAGAGGCTGGGTGGAAGCTCTGGTGCGCCAATTATTTATTAATTGTCATTCTTGTATTAACTATTCCACTTTACCTTCCAATTAGCTTTGTACAACTGAACTGGTATAGATTCATCATAAAGGATGATACTAAATTCTGACTAGTTAATTAAAGCGACACAATCAGGCGAAAATCATCAATTTTTTTTTTTTATCTTGTCTTCTACATATGACCATATGATGTAAAAATGTCCATAAACTAGCCTTGCGTATTTTTTTTAATTTTTGTGTTGCGTATTTACCAGCTAAGCGTGATATAAAGACGAAATTGACGTATTTCTTATTTTGGACATGCATGTCTGAAATAAGAAATCATATGTTCATATTAAGAAACCAAAATAAAAAAACTGATTTTGGATGATTTTAGCCTGATTGTGTCGGTTTATTATTGTACAAAATTATGTTGTATTGTTGTATAGAAGTCTGGCCATGGCACATAATATACGGTAAGTCACTATGTGATTTCATTGGAATTCTGTGGGTATCGTGTATCGTTATCAATTGCTGGATGAAATGACTCCGGGCTGACAGGGCGGGGGCCCTAGGGTAGTGGTTAGCACCGCTGCCTTTCACGCCAGAGTTCGGGGTTCGGTTCCCGGTCTCGGCGGTTTGAAAGAAACAAAAATTGTTTCTCCCCCATCCACGTGTGAAAGTCAGTATTGTGGGGAGCCTCCGTGACCGAGAGGTAGCGTGCTCGGCCTCAGACCGCCAGGGCTCGAATTTCGAATGCTGTGGCCGCAGTGCAGTCGCACTGCATCTATATTCAGAAAAAAACAATAATTATTATAATCAAAGACAGACAGACAGACAGACAGACAGACAGACAGTACAGTACAGTACAGTACAGTACAGTACAGTACAGTTCAGCTTCAGATGTAAGATTTAAGCATTTAAGTTATAAGTTATTAGTTAGTTAGTTAGTTGTGTACGTTACCTACACGACCAAGGCCAATGTAATGAGCTTTGACACGGCATGCATTCTGACACTGACATTAATCGTTCCCGGATCAGCTTTAAACCTACAATCTGACTCTGAAACTAACCATTTCCGAAGAATTTTTCGGACTCTGTTGTTTTCATCAATAGCCTACCTGTTAATAGATCGCTCGGGCAATTAGCAATGCTGCAGAAACTTTCATGCAAAATTAACTAGCAATGCAGTGCAGTACTAATGCATCGCTGTGAATTTGTGATGATTTTGTACTTTTTGTACTCTAATTTTTTTACGCAATGCAGTTCTTAGAGCCCTCGGGCAGCTAGAAATGCTGTCCATTTTTTTATCACTAAGTTCACAATGGGGGTACCGCACCCTACTGAACTGCTATGCAATGCACTGCAATGCAGTGGCGGCACTACTGTGCAATGCTGTGGCCGCAGTGCAGTCGCACTGCATCTATATTCAGAAAAAAACAATAATTATTATAATCAAAGACAGACAGACAGACAGACAGACAGACAGACAGACAGACAGACAGTACAGTACAGTACAGTACAGTACAGTACAGTACAGTACAGTACAGTACAGTACAGTTCAGCTTCAGATGTAAGATTTAAGCATTTAAGTTATAAGTTATTAGTTAGTTAGTTAGTTGTGTACGTTACCTACACGACCAAGGCCAATGTAATGAGCTTTGACACGGCATGCATTCTGACACTGACATTAATCGTTCCCGGATCAGCTTTAAACCTACAATCTGACTCTGAAACTAACCATTTCCGAAGAATTTTTCGGACTCTGTTGTTTTCATCAATAGCCTACCTGTTGATAGATCGCTCGGGCAATTAGCAATGCTGCAGAAACTTTCATGCAAAATTAACTAGCAATGCAGTGCAGTACTAATGCATCGCTGTGAATTTGTGATGATTTTGTACTTTTTGTACTCTAATTTTTTTACGCAATGCAGTTCTTAGAGCCCTCGGGCAGCTAGAAATGCTGTCCATTTTTTTATCACTAAGTTCACAATGGGGGTACCGCACCCTACTGAACTGCTATGCAATGCACTGCAATGCAGTGGCGGCACTACTGTGCAATGCTGTGGCCGCAGTGCAGTCGCACTGCATCTATATTCAGAAAAAAACAATAATTATTATAATCAAAGACAGACAGACAGACAGACAGACAGACAGACAGACAGACAGACAGACAGTACAGTACAGTACAGTACAGTACAGTACAGTACAGTACAGTACAGTACAGTACAGTACAGTACAGTACAGTTCAGCTTCAGATGTAAGATTTAAGCATTTAAGTTATAAGTTATTAGTTAGTTAGTTAGTTGTGTACGTTACCTACACGACCAAGGCCAATGTAATGAGCTTTGACACGGCATGCATTCTGACACTGACATTAATCGTTCCCGGATCAGCTTTAAACCTACAATCTGACTCTGAAACTAACCATTTCCGAAGAATTTTTCGGACTCTGTTGTTTTCATCAATAGCCTACCTGTTGATAGATCGCTCGGGCAATTAGCAATGCTGCAGAAACTTTCATGCAAAATTAACTAGCAATGCAGTGCAGTACTAATGCATCGCTGTGAATTTGTGATGATTTTGTACTTTTTGTACTCTAATTTTTTTACGCAATGCAGTTCTTAGAGCCCTCGGGCAGCTAGAAATGCTGTCCATTTTTTTATCACTAAGTTCACAATGGGGGTACCGCACCCTACTGAACTGCTATGCAATGCACTGCAATGCAGTGGCGGCACTACTGTGCAATGCTGTGGCCGCAGTGCAGTCGCACTGCATCTATATTCAGAAAAAAACAATAATTATTATAATCAAAGACAGACAGACAGACAGACAGACAGACAGACAGACAGACAGACAGACAGTACAGTACAGTACAGTACAGTACAGTACAGTACAGTACAGTACAGTACAGTACAGTTCAGCTTCAGATGTAAGATTTAAGCATTTAAGTTATAAGTTATTAGTTAGTTAGTTAGTTGTGTACGTTACCTACACGACCAAGGCCAATGTAATGAGCTTTGACACGGCATGCATTCTGACACTGACATTAATCGTTCCCGGATCAGCTTTAAACCTACAATCTGACTCTGAAACTAACCATTTCCGAAGAATTTTTCGGACTCTGTTGTTTTCATCAATAGCCTACCTGTTGATAGATCGCTCGGGCAATTAGCAATGCTGCAGAAACTTTCATGCAAAATTAACTAGCAATGCAGTGCAGTACTAATGCATCGCTGTGAATTTGTGATGATTTTGTACTTTTTGTACTCTAATTTTTTTACGCAATGCAGTTCTTAGAGCCCTCGGGCAGCTAGAAATGCTGTCCATTTTTTTATCACTAAGTTCACAATGGGGGTACCGCACCCTACTGAACTGCTATGCAATGCACTGCAATGCAGTGGCGGCACTACTGTGCAATGCTGTGGCCGCAGTGCAGTCGCACTGCATCTATATTCAGAAAAAAACAATAATTATTATAATCAAAGACAGACAGACAGACAGACAGACAGACAGACAGACAGACAGACAGACAGACAGTACAGTACAGTACAGTACAGTACAGTACAGTACAGTACAGTACAGTACAGTACAGTTCAGCTTCAGATGTAAGATTTAAGCATTTAAGTTATAAGTTATTAGTTAGTTAGTTAGTTGTGTACGTTACCTACACGACCAAGGCCAATGTAATGAGCTTTGACACGGCATGCATTCTGACACTGACATTAATCGTTCCCGGATCAGCTTTAAACCTACAATCTGACTCTGAAACTAACCATTTCCGAAGAATTTTTCGGACTCTGTTGTTTTCATCAATAGCCTACCTGTTGATAGATCGCTCGGGCAATTAGCAATGCTGCAGAAACTTTCATGCAAAATTAACTAGCAATGCAGTGCAGTACTAATGCATCGCTGTGAATTTGTGATGATTTTGTACTTTTTGTACTCTAATTTTTTTACGCAATGCAGTTCTTAGAGCCCTCGGGCAGCTAGAAATGCTGTCCATTTTTTTATCACTAAGTTCACAATGGGGGTACCGCACCCTACTGAACTGCTATGCAATGCACTGCAATGCAGTGGCGGCACTACTGTGCAATGCTGTGGCCGCAGTGCAGTCGCACTGCATCTATATTCAGAAAAAAACAATAATTATTATAATCAAAGACAGACAGACAGACAGACAGACAGACAGACAGACAGACAGACAGACAGACAGTACAGTACAGTACAGTACAGTACAGTACAGTACAGTACAGTACAGTACAGTACAGTTCAGCTTCAGATGTAAGATTTAAGCATTTAAGTTATAAGTTATTAGTTAGTTAGTTAGTTGTGTACGTTACCTACACGACCAAGGCCAATGTAATGAGCTTTGACACGGCATGCATTCTGACACTGACATTAATCGTTCCCGGATCAGCTTTAAACCTACAATCTGACTCTGAAACTAACCATTTCCGAAGAATTTTTCGGACTCTGTTGTTTTCATCAATAGCCTACCTGTTGATAGATCGCTCGGGCAATTAGCAATGCTGCAGAAACTTTCATGCAAAATTAACTAGCAATGCAGTGCAGTACTAATGCATCGCTGTGAATTTGTGATGATTTTGTACTTTTTGTACTCTAATTTTTTTACGCAATGCAGTTCTTAGAGCCCTCGGGCAGCTAGAAATGCTGTCCATTTTTTTATCACTAAGTTCACAATGGGGGTACCGCACCCTACTGAACTGCTATGCAATGCACTGCAATGCAGTGGCGGCACTACTGTGCAATGCTGTGGCCGCAGTGCAGTCGCACTGCATCTATATTCAGAAAAAAACAATAATTATTATAATCAAAGACAGACAGACAGACAGACAGACAGACAGACAGACAGACAGACAGACAGACAGTACAGTACAGTACAGTACAGTACAGTACAGTACAGTACAGTACAGTACAGTACAGTTCAGCTTCAGATGTAAGATTTAAGCATTTAAGTTATAAGTTATTAGTTAGTTAGTTAGTTGTGTACGTTACCTACACGACCAAGGCCAATGTAATGAGCTTTGACACGGCATGCATTCTGACACTGACATTAATCGTTCCCGGATCAGCTTTAAACCTACAATCTGACTCTGAAACTAACCATTTCCGAAGAATTTTTCGGACTCTGTTGTTTTCATCAATAGCCTACCTGTTGATAGATCGCTCGGGCAATTAGCAATGCTGCAGAAACTTTCATGCAAAATTAACTAGCAATGCAGTGCAGTACTAATGCATCGCTGTGAATTTGTGATGATTTTGTACTTTTTGTACTCTAATTTTTTTACGCAATGCAGTTCTTAGAGCCCTCGGGCAGCTAGAAATGCTGTCCATTTTTTTATCACTAAGTTCACAATGGGGGTACCGCACCCTACTGAACTGCTATGCAATGCACTGCAATGCAGTGGCGGCACTACTGTGCAATGCTGTGGCCGCAGTGCAGTCGCACTGCATCTATATTCAGAAAAAAACAATAATTATTATAATCAAAGACAGACAGACAGACAGACAGACAGACAGACAGACAGACAGACAGACAGTACAGTACAGTACAGTACAGTACAGTACAGTACAGTACAGTACAGTACAGTACAGTTCAGCTTCAGATGTAAGATTTAAGCATTTAAGTTATAAGTTATTAGTTAGTTAGTTAGTTGTGTACGTTACCTACACGACCAAGGCCAATGTAATGAGCTTTGACACGGCATGCATTCTGACACTGACATTAATCGTTCCCGGATCAGCTTTAAACCTACAATCTGACTCTGAAACTAACCATTTCCGAAGAATTTTTCGGACTCTGTTGTTTTCATCAATAGCCTACCTGTTGATAGATCGCTCGGGCAATTAGCAATGCTGCAGAAACTTTCATGCAAAATTAACTAGCAATGCAGTGCAGTACTAATGCATCGCTGTGAATTTGTGATGATTTTGTACTTTTTGTACTCTAATTTTTTTACGCAATGCAGTTCTTAGAGCCCTCGGGCAGCTAGAAATGCTGTCCATTTTTTTATCACTAAGTTCACAATGGGGGTACCGCACCCTACTGAACTGCTATGCAATGCACTGCAATGCAGTGGCGGCACTACTGTGCAATGCTGTGGCCGCAGTGCAGTCGCACTGCATCTATATTCAGAAAAAAACAATAATTATTATAATCAAAGACAGACAGACAGACAGACAGACAGACAGACAGACAGACAGACAGACAGACAGTACAGTACAGTACAGTACAGTACAGTACAGTACAGTACAGTACAGTACAGTACAGTTCAGCTTCAGATGTAAGATTTAAGCATTTAAGTTATAAGTTATTAGTTAGTTAGTTAGTTGTGTACGTTACCTACACGACCAAGGCCAATGTAATGAGCTTTGACACGGCATGCATTCTGACACTGACATTAATCGTTCCCGGATCAGCTTTAAACCTACAATCTGACTCTGAAACTAACCATTTCCGAAGAATTTTTCGGACTCTGTTGTTTTCATCAATAGCCTACCTGTTGATAGATCGCTCGGGCAATTAGCAATGCTGCAGAAACTTTCATGCAAAATTAACTAGCAATGCAGTGCAGTACTAATGCATCGCTGTGAATTTGTGATGATTTTGTACTTTTTGTACTCTAATTTTTTTACGCAATGCAGTTCTTAGAGCCCTCGGGCAGCTAGAAATGCTGTCCATTTTTTTATCACTAAGTTCACAATGGGGGTACCGCACCCTACTGAACTGCTATGCAATGCACTGCAATGCAGTGGCGGCACTACTGTGCAATGCTGTGGCCGCAGTGCAGTCGCACTGCATCTATATTCAGAAAAAAACAATAATTATTATAATCAAAGACAGACAGACAGACAGACAGACAGACAGACAGACAGACAGACAGACAGTACAGTACAGTACAGTACAGTACAGTACAGTACAGTACAGTACAGTACAGTTCAGCTTCAGATGTAAGATTTAAGCATTTAAGTTATAAGTTATTAGTTAGTTAGTTAGTTGTGTACGTTACCTACACGACCAAGGCCAATGTAATGAGCTTTGACACGGCATGCATTCTGACACTGACATTAATCGTTCCCGGATCAGCTTTAAACCTACAATCTGACTCTGAAACTAATCATTTCCGAAGAATTTTTCGGACTCTGTTGTTTTCATCAATAGCCTACCTGTTGATAGATCGCTCGGGCAATTAGCAATGCTGCAGAAACTTTCATGCAAAATTAACTAGCAATGCAGTGCAGTACTAATGCATCGCTGTGAATTTGTGATGATTTTGTACTTTTTGTACTCTAATTTTTTTACGCAATGCAGTTCTTAGAGCCCTCGGGCAGCTAGAAATGCTGTCCATTTTTTTATCACTAAGTTCACAATGGGGGTACCGCACCCTACTGAACTGCTATGCAATGCACTGCAATGCAGTGGCGGCACTACTGTGCAATGCTGTGGCCGCAGTGCAGTCGCACTGCATCTATATTCAGAAAAAAACAATAATTATTATAATCAAAGACAGACAGACAGACAGACAGACAGACAGACAGACAGACAGACAGACAGACAGACAGTACAGTACAGTACAGTACAGTACAGTACAGTACAGTACAGTTCAGCTTCAGATGTAAGATTTAAGCATTTAAGTTATAAGTTATTAGTTAGTTAGTTAGTTGTGTACGTTACCTACACGACCAAGGCCAATGTAATGAGCTTTGACACGGCATGCATTCTGACACTGACATTAATCGTTCCCGGATCAGCTTTAAACCTACAATCTGACTCTGAAACTAACCATTTCCGAAGAATTTTTCGGACTCTGTTGTTTTCATCAATAGCCTACCTGTTGATAGATCGCTCGGGCAATTAGCAATGCTGCAGAAACTTTCATGCAAAATTAACTAGCAATGCAGTGCAGTACTAATGCATCGCTGTGAATTTGTGATGATTTTGTACTTTTTGTACTCTAATTTTTTTACGCAATGCAGTTCTTAGAGCCCTCGGGCAGCTAGAAATGCTGTCCATTTTTTTATCACTAAGTTCACAATGGGGGTACCGCACCCTACTGAACTGCTATGCAATGCACTGCAATGCAGTGGCGGCACTACTGTGCAATGCTGTGGCCGCAGTGCAGTCGCACTGCATCTATATTCAGAAAAAAACAATAATTATTATAATCAAAGACAGACAGACAGACAGACAGACAGACAGACAGACAGACAGACAGACAGTACAGTACAGTACAGTACAGTACAGTACAGTACAGTACAGTACAGTACAGTACAGTTCAGCTTCAGATGTAAGATTTAAGCATTTAAGTTATAAGTTATTAGTTAGTTAGTTAGTTGTGTACGTTACCTACACGACCAAGGCCAATGTAATGAGCTTTGACACGGCATGCATTCTGACACTGACATTAATCGTTCCCGGATCAGCTTTAAACCTACAATCTGACTCTGAAACTAACCATTTCCGAAGAATTTTTCGGACTCTGTTGTTTTCATCAATAGCCTACCTGTTGATAGATCGCTCGGGCAATTAGCAATGCTGCAGAAACTTTCATGCAAAATTAACTAGCAATGCAGTGCAGTACTAATGCATCGCTGTGAATTTGTGATGATTTTGTACTTTTTGTACTCTAATTTTTTTACGCAATGCAGTTCTTAGAGCCCTCGGGCAGCTAGAAATGCTGTCCATTTTTTTATCACTAAGTTCACAATGGGGGTACCGCACCCTACTGAACTGCTATGCAATGCACTGCAATGCAGTGGCGGCACTACTGTGCAATGCTGTGGCCGCAGTGCAGTCGCACTGCATCTATATTCAGAAAAAAACAATAATTATTATAATCAAAGACAGACAGACAGACAGACAGACAGACAGACAGACAGACAGACAGACAGTACAGTACAGTACAGTACAGTACAGTACAGTACAGTACAGTACAGTACAGTACAGTACAGTTCAGCTTCAGATGTAAGATTTAAGCATTTAAGTTATAAGTTATTAGTTAGTTAGTTAGTTGTGTACGTTACCTACACGACCAAGGCCAATGTAATGAGCTTTGACACGGCATGCATTCTGACACTGACATTAATCGTTCCCGGATCAGCTTTAAACCTACAATCTGACTCTGAAACTAACCATTTCCGAAGAATTTTTCGGACTCTGTTGTTTTCATCAATAGCCTACCTGTTGATAGATCGCTCGGGCAATTAGCAATGCTGCAGAAACTTTCATGCAAAATTAACTAGCAATGCAGTGCAGTACTAATGCATCGCTGTGAATTTGTGATGATTTTGTACTTTTTGTACTCTAATTTTTTTACGCAATGCAGTTCTTAGAGCCCTCGGGCAGCTAGAAATGCTGTCCATTTTTTTATCACTAAGTTCACAATGGGGGTACCGCACCCTACTGAACTGCTATGCAATGCACTGCAATGCAGTGGCGGCACTACTGTGCAATGCTGTGGCCGCAGTGCAGTCGCACTGCATCTATATTCAGAAAAAAACAATAATTATTATAATCAAAGACAGACAGACAGACAGACAGACAGACAGACAGACAGACAGACAGACAGTACAGTGCAGTACAGTACAGTACAGTACAGTACAGTACAGTACAGTACAGTACAGTACAGTACAGTTCAGCTTCAGATGTAAGATTTAAGCATTTAAGTTATAAGTTATTAGTTAGTTAGTTAGTTGTGTACGGTACCTACACGACCAAGGCCAATGTAATGAGCTTTGACACGGCATGCATTCTGACACTGACATTAATCGTTCCCGGATCAGCTTTAAACCTACAATCTGACTCTGAAACTAACCATTTCCGAAGAATTTTTCGGACTCTGTTGTTTTCATCAATAGCCTACCTGTTGATAGATCGCTCGGGCAATTAGCAATGCTGCAGAAACTTTCATGCAAAATTAACTAGCAATGCAGTGCAGTACTAATGCATCGCTGTGAATTTGTGATGATTTTGTACTTTTTGTACTCTAATTTTTTTACGCAATGCAGTTCTTAGAGCCCTTGGCCGGTAAAAATGCTGTCCATTTTTTTATGACTAAGTTCACAATGGGGGTACCGCACCCTACTGAACTGCTATGCAATGCACTGCAATGCAGTGGCGGCACTACTGTGCAATGCTGTGGCCGCAGTGCAGTCGCACTGCATCTATATTCAGAAAAAAACAATAATTATTATAATCAAAGACAGACAGACAGACAGACAGACAGACAGACAGACAGACAGACAGACAGACAGACAGTACAGTACAGTACAGTACAGTACAGTACAGTACAGTACAGTACAGTACAGTTCAGCTTCAGATGTAAGATTTAAGCATTTAAGTTATAAGTTATTAGTTAGTTAGTTAGTTGTGTACGTTACCTACACGACCAAGGCCAATGTAATGAGCTTTGACACGGCATGCATTCTGACACTGACATTAATCGTTCCCGGATCAGCTTTAAACCTACAATCTGACTCTGAAACTAACCATTTCCGAAGAATTTTTCGGACTCTGTTGTTTTCATCAATAGCCTACCTGTTGATAGATCGCTCGGGCAATTAGCAATGCTGCAGAAACTTTCATGCAAAATTAACTAGCAATGCAGTGCAGTACTAATGCATCGCTGTGAATTTGTGATGATTTTGTACTTTTTGTACTCTAATTTTTTTACGCAATGCAGTTCTTAGAGCCCTCGGGCAGCTAGAAATGCTGTCCATTTTTTTATCACTAAGTTCACAATGGGGGTACCGCACCCTACTGAACTGCTATGCAATGCACTGCAATGCAGTGGCGGCACTACTGTGCAATGCTGTGGCCGCAGTGCAGTCGCACTGCATCTATATTCAGAAAAAAACAATAATTATTATAATCAAAGACAGACAGACAGACAGACAGACAGACAGACAGACAGACAGACAGACAGACAGTACAGTACAGTACAGTACAGTACAGTACAGTACAGTACAGTTCAGCTTCAGATGTAAGATTTAAGCATTTAAGTTATAAGTTATTAGTTAGTTAGTTAGTTGTGTACGTTACCTACACGACCAAGGCCAATGTAATGAGCTTTGACACGGCATGCATTCTGACACTGACATTAATCGTTCCCGGATCAGCTTTAAACCTACAATCTTACTCTGAAACTAACCATTTCCGAAGAATTTTTCGGACTCTGTTGTTTTCATCAATAGCCTACCTGTTGATAGATCGCTCGGGCAATTAGCAATGCTGCAGAAACTTTCATGCAAAATTAACTAGCAATGCAGTGCAGTACTAATGCATCGCTGTGAATTTGTGATGATTTTGTACTTTTTGTACTCTAATTTTTTTACGCAATGCAGTTCTTAGAGCCCTCGGGCAGCTAGAAATGCTGTCCATTTTTTTATCACTAAGTTCACAATGGGGGTACCGCACCCTACTGAACTGCTATGCAATGCACTGCAATGCAGTGGCGGCACTACTGTGCAATGCTGTGGCCGCAGTGCAGTCGCACTGCATCTATATTCAGAAAAAAACAATAATTATTATAATCAAAGACAGACAGACAGACAGACAGACAGACAGACAGACAGACAGACAGTACAGTACAGTACAGTACAGTACAGTACAGTACAGTACAGTACAGTACAGTTCAGCTTCAGATGTAAGATTTAAGCATTTAAGTTATAAGTTATTAGTTAGTTAGTTAGTTGTGTACGCTACCTACACGACCAAGGCCAATGTAATGAGCTTTGACACGGCATGCATTCTGACACTGACATTAATCGTTCCCGGATCAGCTTTAAACCTACAATCTGACTCTGAAACTAACCATTTCCGAAGAATTTTTCGGACTCTGTTGTTTTCATCAATAGCCTACCTGTTGATAGATCGCTCGGGCAATTAGCAATGCTGCAGAAACTTTCATGCAAAATTAACTAGCAATGCAGTGCAGTACTAATGCATCGCTGTGAATTTGTGATGATTTTGTACTTTTTGTACTCTAATTTTTTTACGCAATGCAGTTCTTAGAGCCCTCGGGCAGCTAGAAATGCTGTCCATTTTTTTATCACTAAGTTCACAATGGGGGTACCGCACCCTACTGAACTGCTATGCAATGCACTGCAATGCAGTGGCGGCACTACTGTGCAATGCTGTGGCCGCAGTGCAGTCGCACTGCATCTATATTCAGAAAAAAACAATAATTATTATAATCAAAGACAGACAGACAGACAGACAGACAGACAGACAGACAGACAGACAGACAGTACAGTACAGTACAGTACAGTACAGTACAGTACAGTACAGTACAGTACAGTACAGTACAGTTCAGCTTCAGATGTAAGATTTAAGCATTTAAGTTATAAGTTATTAGTTAGTTAGTTAGTTGTGTACGTTACCTACACGACCAAGGCCAATGTAATGAGCTTTGACACGGCATGCATTCTGACACTGACATTAATCGTTCCCGGATCAGCTTTAAACCTACAATCTGACTCTGAAACTAACCATTTCCGAAGAATTTTTCGGACTCTGTTGTTTTCATCAATAGCCTACCTGTTGATAGATCGCTCGGGCAATTAGCAATGCTGCAGAAACTTTCATGCAAAATTAACTAGCAATGCAGTGCAGTACTAATGCATCGCTGTGAATTTGTGATGATTTTGTACTTTTTGTACTCTAATTTTTTTACGCAATGCAGTTCTTAGAGCCCTCGGGCAGCTAGAAATGCTGTCCATTTTTTTATCACTAAGTTCACAATGGGGGTACCGCACCCTACTGAACTGCTATGCAATGCACTGCAATGCAGTGGCGGCACTACTGTGCAATGCTGTGGCCGCAGTGCAGTCGCACTGCATCTATATTCAGAAAAAAACAATAATTATTATAATCAAAGACAGACAGACAGACAGACAGACAGACAGACAGACAGACAGACAGACAGTACAGTACAGTACAGTACAGTAGAGTACAGTACAGTACAGTACAGTACAGTTCAGCTTCAGATGTAAGATTTAAGCATTTAAGTTATAAGTTATTAGTTAGTTAGTTAGTTGTGTACGTTACCTACACGACCAAGGCCAATGTAATGAGCTTTGACACGGCATGCATTCTGACACTGACATTAATCGTTCCCGGATCAGCTTTAAACCTACAATCTGACTCTGAAACTAACCATTTCCGAAGAATTTTTCGGACTCTGTTGTTTTCATCAATAGCCTACCTGTTGATAGATCGCTCGGGCAATTAGCAATGCTGCAGAAACTTTCATGCAAAATTAACTAGCAATGCAGTGCAGTACTAATGCATCGCTGTGAATTTGTGATGATTTTGTACTTTTTGTACTCTAATTTTTTTACGCAATGCAGTTCTTAGAGCCCTCGGGCAGCTAGAAATGCTGTCCATTTTTTTATCACTAAGTTCACAATGGGGGTACCGCACCCTACTGAACTGCTATGCAATGCACTGCAATGCAGTGGCGGCACTACTGTGCAATGCTGTGGCCGCAGTGCAGTCGCACTGCATCTATATTCAGAAAAAAACAATAATTATTATAATCAAAGACAGACAGACAGACAGACAGACAGACAGACAGACAGACAGACAGACAGTACAGTACAGTACAGTACAGTACAGTACAGTACAGTACAGTACAGTACAGTACAGTACAGTTCAGCTTCAGATGTAAGATTTAAGCATTTAAGTTATAAGTTATTAGTTAGTTAGTTAGTTGTGTACGTTACCTACACGACCAAGGCCAATGTAATGAGCTTTGACACGGCATGCATTCTGACACTGACATTAATCGTTCCCGGATCAGCTTTAAACCTACAATCTGACTCTGAAACTAACCATTTCCGAAGAATTTTTCGGACTCTGTTGTTTTCATCAATAGCCTACCTGTTGATAGATCGCTCGGGCAATTAGCAATGCTGCAGAAACTTTCATGCAAAATTAACTAGCAATGCAGTGCAGTACTAATGCATCGCTGTGAATTTGTGATGATTTTGTACTTTTTGTACTCTAATTGTTTTACGCAATGCAGTTCTTAGAGCCCTCGGGCAGCTAGAAATGCTGTCCATTTTTTTATCACTAAGTTCACAATGGGGGTACCGCACCCTACTGAACTGCTATGCAATGCACTGCAATGCAGTGGCGGCACTACTGTGCAATGCTGTGGCCGCAGTGCAGTCGCACTGCATCTATATTCAGAAAAAAACAATAATTATTATAATCAAAGACAGACAGACAGACAGACAGACAGACAGACAGACAGACAGACAGACAGTACAGTACAGTACAGTACAGTACAGTACAGTACAGTACAGTACAGTACAGTTCAGCTTCAGATGTAAGATTTAAGCATTTAAGTTATAAGTTATTAGTTAGTTAGTTAGTTGTGTACGTTACCTACACGACCAAGGCCAATGTAATGAGCTTTGACACGGCATGCATTCTGACACTGACATTAATCGTTCCCGGATCAGCTTTAAACCTACAATCTGACTCTGAAACTAACCATTTCCGAAGAATTTTTCGGACTCTGTTGTTTTCATCAATAGCCTACCTGTTGATAGATCGCTCGGGCAATTAGCAATGCTGCAGAAACTTTCATGCAAAATTAACTAGCAATGCAGTGCAGTACTAATGCATCGCTGTGAATTTGTGATGATTTTGTACTTTTTGTACTCTAATTTTTTTACGCAATGCAGTTCTTAGAGCCCTCGGGCAGCTAGAAATGCTGTCCATTTTTTTATCACTAAGTTCACAATGGGGGTACCGCACCCTACTGAACTGCTATGCAATGCACTGCAATGCAGTGGCGGCACTACTGTGCAATGCTGTGGCCGCAGTGCAGTCGCACTGCATCTATATTCAGAAAAAAACAATAATTATTATAATCAAAGACAGACAGACAGACAGACAGACAGACAGACAGACAGACAGACAGACAGTACAGTACAGTACAGTACAGTACAGTACAGTACAGTACAGTACAGTACAGTTCAGCTTCAGATGTAAGATTTAAGCATTTAAGTTATAAGTTATTAGTTAGTTAGTTAGTTGTGTACGTTACCTACACGACCAAGGCCAATGTAATGAGCTTTGACACGGCATGCATTCTGACACTGACATTAATCGTTCCCGGATCAGCTTTAAACCTACAATCTGACTCTGAAACTAACCATTTCCGAAGAATTTTTCGGACTCTGTTGTTTTCATCAATAGCCTACCTGTTGATAGATCGCTCGGGCAATTAGCAATGCTGCAGAAACTTTCATGCAAAATTAACTAGCAATGCAGTGCAGTACTAATGCATCGCTGTGAATTTGTGATGATTTTGTACTTTTTGTACTCTAATTTTTTTACGCAATGCAGTTCTTAGAGCCCTCGGGCAGCTAGAAATGCTGTCCATTTTTTTATCACTAAGTTCACAATGGGGGTACCGCACCCTACTGAACTGCTATGCAATGCACTGCAATGCAGTGGCGGCACTACTGTGCAATGCTGTGGCCGCAGTGCAGTCGCACTGCATCTATATTCAGAAAAAAACAATAATTATTATAATCAAAGACAGACAGACAGACAGACAGACAGACAGACAGACAGACAGACAGACAGACAGTACAGTACAGTACAGTACAGTACAGTACAGTACAGTACAGTACAGTTCAGCTTCAGATGTAAGATTTAAGCATTTAAGTTATAAGTTATTAGTTAGTTAGTTAGTTGTGTACGTTACCTACACGACCAAGGCCAATGTAATGAGCTTTGACACGGCATGCATTCTGACACTGACATTAATCGTTCCCGGATCAGCTTTAAACCTACAATCTGACTCTGAAACTAACCATTTCCGAAGAATTTTTCGGACTCTGTTGTTTTCATCAATAGCCTACCTGTTGATAGATCGCTCGGGCAATTAGCAATGCTGCAGAAACTTTCATGCAAAATTAACTAGCAATGCAGTGCAGTACTAATGCATCGCTGTGAATTTGTGATGATTTTGTACTTTTTGTACTCTAATTTTTTTACGCAATGCAGTTCTTAGAGCCCTCGGGCAGCTAGAAATGCTGTCCATTTTTTTATCACTAAGTTCACAATGGGGGTACCGCACCCTACTGAACTGCTATGCAATGCACTGCAATGCAGTGGCGGCACTACTGTGCAATGCTGTGGCCGCAGTGCAGTCGCACTGCATCTATATTCAGAAAAAAACAATAATTATTATAATCAAAGACAGACAGACAGACAGACAGACAGACAGACAGACAGACAGACAGACAGTACAGTACAGTACAGTACAGTACAGTACAGTACAGTACAGTACAGTACAGTTCAGCTTCAGATGTAAGATTTAAGCATTTAAGTTATAAGTTATTAGTTAGTTAGTTAGTTGTGTACGTTACCTACACGACCAAGGCCAATGTAATGAGCTTTGACACGGCATGCATTCTGACACTGACATTAATCGTTCCCGGATCAGCTTTAAACCTACAATCTGACTCTGAAACTAACCATTTCCGAAGAATTTTTCGGACTCTGTTGTTTTCATCAATAGCCTACCTGTTGATAGATCGCTCGGGCAATTAGCAATGCTGCAGAAACTTTCATGCAAAATTAACTAGCAATGCAGTGCAGTACTAATGCATCGCTGTGAATTTGTGATGATTTTGTACTTTTTGTACTCTAATTTTTTTACGCAATGCAGTTCTTAGAGCCCTCGGGCAGCTAGAAATGCTGTCCATTTTTTTATCACTAAGTTCACAATGGGGGTACCGCACCCTACTGAACTGCTATGCAATGCACTGCAATGCAGTGGCGGCACTACTGTGCAATGCTGTGGCCGCAGTGCAGTCGCACTGCATCTATATTCAGAAAAAAACAATAATTATTATAATCAAAGACAGACAGACAGACAGACAGACAGACAGACAGACAGACAGACAGACAGTACAGTACAGTACAGTACAGTACAGTACATTAAATCAACATTGGCTCAAAATAAAGTTTTCTGGGGCAGGCCGGCGTTCAAATTAGAACATTAAGCCTATCAGCCAACAACAACGGTTGGGCCAGCAACGGAACACTGTTGGGCTTACCTCAAACAAGATGAGCCAACATTGAGCAGGATCTTGGCCCACCATTGGACAGTACGCTGGTCCAACAATAAAATACCAACGCATTGTGCTTTCTGGATCTGCAAACAAGTTAGCTATTCTATACAAGCCTCAGTCAAGTGATTGCGGAACTCCCTGTACTCAATTAGGCTACTTTAAGAATATGCCTGCCCATCCATCCCAGCAAACATTGATCCAATGTTGATTAAATGTTGGGCCAACGTCGCAGACAATGGGTGAGCGTTGGATCAGCATTGGGTCAGCGTATTGTGTTTGCTGGTATATATATAGTCCCACTTCCTTTGTTAGTATTTGAGTCTGAGATAGTAAGCCCTATGACGTCAATAAGCTACCGAGACTAACACAGATCACAAACAAAAAAATGATCACACCAATGTGCATAGACCTATAATAATACTCACTTATAATCCTTCTTGTCTTTGTGATTCATTACTAGTATTTATAGTAGGCCTACTGTGGGCTCGCTATGTCCCACAGTTGCAATTATTTCTGCGACAGACGACAGTAGATCTGCCGTACTTTGATACCATACTCATTAGCTATTGGACTAAACTTGATTGAGTTTATAATGAGAGTATGGCTAATGGATAGCTGTACATGTCTCCTCTGCAGGCGTCTGAACTAAACTGAAACACTGGTCAGTTTTGAACGTATAGTGTGATATTGAAGATCCACAAGATTGGTCTATGCTAAATTAATTTCTGCGTCACAAAGAAACTGTCTATTTATTCTTTATTATTTTGTTCAAATCGGAACGCTGTTTTCCCGCCGAGCACGTTCTCATATTCAGTTGACTGCACGAACGTTCAAGTGCAAAGAACGACGTCCAAACAGCCGTTCCATCTTCTTGTAATGAACGAACGTCGTTCAGAACGATGACAGTGTTCAGTTTTGGAATAAGAACGTCGTTCAGGCCGTTCGAACGATTTTGCAGCGTTCGAACGCTCAGAACGGCGTTCGAACGGTCGTTCTTTCCAATAAATTTTTACAGGGGGCACATACGTTTGCTTACCTTAAATCATAATGCAGATTAAGCCGATAATGTTAATTATTAATTATGCAAAAACTTGCCCAAAGTGACCAGTTGTGCAACAAACCTAAATTTGTTCAGTGAAATTATAAGAAAATCCCTTCAATATCAAAACAAAGGATAGTACATGATTTTGTTCTAATTACAAGAACACAATTACAAAGATTATACTATAAAAACAAATGTTTATATTATGAGCGAACAAGTGGTCATTGTTTGTTTATACTTTATTTTATTAAATATAAAAAACTCATTCAAACCGAATTTATACGGTTCTAGTAGCACAAGGGTTAAAACTTAACAATCATTCAAATAACAAATATAGAGATTTTACAGACTAGAAAATATACATACCTAGAGGAGCAACACATAAATACAAATACGTTAGATATGTCCAGAAAGCCATGGTAACGCTTCTCAGAGATCTGCACGGACTGAATAACGTATTTCATCTAAAGATCAGTCTTTAAAAAAGAACACACCAAGCAGTGATCCCTACGTGAAACTACCACCAATTAGTCCACCGTTCACGTACGTGGGCCCACCATTCCACCCTTGAACTGCTAAGACCAGATGTGTCAACCCCGTAAATCCAATCGTTCAATCTGCACGAACTGAATGATGTGTTTTCAGATTCAGTCTTTCATAAAGATCTCTGGGCCCGTATTCTCGTACAAGTTACGATATATCGTAAGCTTCTGATTGGTCGAGATGGCCATCTCGACCAATCAGAAGCCTACGATATATCGTAACTTGTACGAGAATACCGACCCAGACCTAGCAGTAACCTCTACGTGAAACTAATATAATACCAATTAGTCCTCTGTTCACATACATGGGCCGAACATCGCACCCCTGAACTGCTAAAACCAGATGTTTCAACCCCTTAAGTCCAGTCGTTCCTATTACACACCACATGGCATATTTTAAATAAATTTCACCAAGTTAAAAGTGATACAATCCACGATAATATTAAATGTTCACATCACAAAGTAAATAGAAATGCGAGCAAATGGCTGGTTATTAGGCGTATTACAGTAAACATGAGAGAGATAAATTAATAAAATGTATTATAGTAGAAGCTCAGAGAATCAAATAATTTAATCTGTATATATTTTATAACTAGAAGTATTTTTTGCAGTTGGTTTTAAGCCGGAAATTGTGTCTACTGGCTGACATTTAACCCTTACAAAGCCGAAATATTGTTGTATAAACCATGGAAATCTTTTTTTTTTACAATTATAAGTCAATATAAATGTCTTAGTAAGCTCTTTCCTATTCATTTGAATACCTGTGTTATGGGTCTACGGACATTATAAATATTTTAATTCTTTGAGTGCGGGGACATACTTTGGGCGCCAGAATCTGACATCTACAGACGGCCCGCGCTGAAAGGGTCAAGCAAAGTAAAGCAACCTTTGTATTTCAATTATTCCTGGACACGATGCCTCTGATTTTAATCAAATTGTATACGTAACTGTAGAAGAATACCGAATAATTAATAATATGGACCAGTTGGGGAAAAATGAAATCGTTAATATTCTAAAGGTTGATGTACTATTTTTTCAGTTGCTCTAATCTGATCTACAGCGCCACCCACTGCGTAATACCATTATCTTGTATATAAATAACCTAGTAGTATAAATCTAACCCTTACTCATTCGTACTGAACCCTTTTCTGATCTAGGTCTTCAATGATGCAATTTCGTGCCTGTCAACTTGTCAATTTGACTTTTCAGTTACTTGAAGTTGTGTCTCGCTACCGCGATACACAACTTCAAGTGACTGAAAAATGTTGCGATTTGTGAAATTTCAGTCCCAACATATATCAGTGTTTCACGACTGGAGGCATCTTCTATATTTAGCCTTTATATAGGTATCAGGGGTTATACAGGTGCTAATAAAAAGACAAACTGTTTACTGTAGCAGACATCAGTGCTGTAATGATTAAGGAAAATCTTGTTCACTCCTCACCTCCACAGCAAGCTACCAAGTAAACAGCAAGTTGACCCAATACTGGGTTAATGTTGGGCTAGCGTCAAAGACGATAGGACAACATAAACTAGTATTGGGTCGTGTTTGCTGAGACAGGGGGACGCAACGATCGTCACGGAGGCGACACTTGGCGTGTGACCTGAAGGAGAAAATATGTGTGAGCGACAGGTTATCTAGCCAATCACAATAAAGAAGATATGCTTTTAATCTAAGATTGGCTACTCAATAAAAACAGGAAATTTCTATTCACCTTAAGATGGGATTTGGTGTTTCCACACTTGGCATGTGACCCAAAAGAACCAGCATATGTGAGCGACAGGTTATGTAGCCCATCACAGTAAAGAAGGTAAGCTTTTAATTTAAGATAATACTTGGCTATCTATAAAAAAAAGAAATTTCCATATTCCTTAAGATGCGATTTGTTGTAGGTCACAATTGGCGTGCGACCCAACATATGCAACCGACATATGTGAGTGACAGGTTATCTAGCCCATCACAATAAAGACGATCTGATTTTCATTGAAGTTAATACTTGGCTACTCAATAAAAACAGGATATTCCCATTCATCCTAAGATGGGATTTGCTGTAGGATACACTTGGCGTGTGACCCAAATGCTGTAGGAATTCCCTCCTGAATTAGTTAGACGCTAATACATGTGTTACCGTCATAGATGGACAGCATAGCAAAAGCTGTGGTTTTATATCCCAGCGAACACAAAACATTTGTATAACATTTGTACAATGTTGGACCAACGTCGGCGACCTTGGGCCGACGTTGTTCAAATGGTTTACAAATGTTTTGTGTTTGCTGGGAAGCTGGCAGTCAGTGTACGGTACCTGAGATCAACAATTTCATGAAAAATGTCAGGTTGCCGTATTCAAATGTCAAATTCACCAATAAACACATCAAGGCAATATTCCAATGAGATGTAAGGGGCCTTGCAAAGTTAAAAAAAAGTTAAGAAGTTAAAAAGTTGGCGCAAAAAGGGGTTGGCGTGCGCCCCCCCCCCCCGATTCTTATGCTGAATGTTTTTGGTAGGACAGTGGGTATGCTTAGGTGTAGGATTACGGTCTTCAGAAGGGATGCCGTGCTCTTAAATAACATCTAAGTTCCGGAGCAGGCGATGAGTTCCCGTTTCAGACAGGAGGATGCCGTCCTGATGTAGTAACAGGTCGCTGGCTGCGTGGTTGGCCAATCTGAAGTTAGGGTCGTGACATATCATCACAGCCCCAATCCACTTGGCCATACACAAGTTACTCTTCCCCATTTCTGACCTAGGAGACCGTCATGCTAGGATATGCCTACGTAGCTGCTGCTGCTGTCGGAATTAATTAATAAAATTGTCTGCTCATGCTCTTCGTAACACGTAACCATAATTTGAGACAGGCCTATCTTAGCTGAGAAAAGCGTAGCAAAATGTTTTGGTCTCTAGATATGAGATCAGAATAGTGAGATGATAATCATGTCTTTGTCTGAGCCCGTAAAATTTCATAAAATGGTGAAGTTGTCGATATTTTATGTTAAAAACATTGAGAGCGTTTGAACCATTTTGACATGCGCTGAATCTATTTCTGAAGATAATAGAATACTTGAAATCAGAAAATAACAATTGTTCGCGAATTTGAATCTGGCGAATATTAAAAAATGTCAGATCATATCAGATCTTAAAAACATTTTTGATAGCGTTTGTAACCATTTTGCCATAAACCCAGTAGTAAAAATGTTCGAAAAGCGCAGTTTTAATATTACATGTTAAAATGAGAGAATTTGTGATCATTTTGGCATACGCTGAATTCATGACGGGCAAAAAAATATAAATGCTTGAAAATTGCGAAATAAAAAATGTTGCCAATTTGTCCTTTTCAACCATATTGGCATACGCTGATTACATTTCTGGACATGGCGATTTTTTTTTTTTTTTTTTTTAATAAAATAAGAAGAGATGATTTGTTTGTAACTGGTAAATCATGCAAGAGATGCATTTGTGATATATTGCAACTGTCACAGATTTTTGTGTAATTTCTTGTGCGACTTTTAGTGTTTTAATAAAAAGTCGTTTCATTATAAATTATTGCTGTGTGATAATCCCAAAAGTAAACGTTTTATAGTGAGTTAGATAAGTTTATAATTTATGTACACGTAGTACATAAACTTTTTTCGAATGCCAGGCATACAAATAGATACCAGAAAAACAATAGGTCATTAATGTCAATACGTCAACCATGATGACCACTAATCAACATATGAATGTGTCAAATAGAATATGTTATGATATTCAGATGCGCAGGAACATACAAAATGAAATATTTGATCTATTATTTCGACTATGAGTATCCAGAAGCAAATGCTCTTTATCAATTGCATAGTCATTTTAATTAATACTGAACATTTTATCACTCTTGCTTCACACAATGTCGTTCTTGGGCAAGGGCCCTAGGGTAGTGGTTAGCACCGCTGCCTTTCACGCCAGAGTTCGGGGTTCGGTTCCCGGTCTCGGCGGTTAAAGAAACAAAAAATGTTTCTTCCCTATCCACGTGTGAAAGTCAGTATTGTGGGGAGCCTCCGTGGCCGAGAGGTAGCGTGCTCGGCCTCAGACTGCCAGGGCTCGAATTTCGAATCCTGTGTCTAGAGGACAGTGTCATCTCAATCATCTCACCATCCTCAGGAGGTTCTCCTGGCCCAGTTTAGCCTATATGTGTACTAAAGCCCGATTCATTTCATTTACAATGTCGTTCTTTGTGAATATATTGGTTGTATTATTTCGACTATGAGTATCTTGAAGCAGATGCTCTTTATCAATTGCATAGCCTTTTTAATTAATACTGAACATTTTGTCACTCTTGCTATACACAATATCGTTCTTTGTGAATATTTTGTATTTGTTCCATCACAGATGGTGTAGAAAATAAAACGATAACAAGCGTACACTGAATAATGAGTTGTCAGATGCATGGATAGCTGGTGATAAACACTGAAGCGCACAGAAAGAACAAAAGCTGTTGTAAAGACGTGAACATGGTTGAATCCCCTGTTTTAACGGACATCCTCGAATACGCTCACGCGCTTTATTCAAGGACGCTTCCTACCCTGGTTAAAGCACTGAAAAAGACGAAACTAGCTCTATTTCCAAGATGTATGTTGGCATGTAAACAAACTTGTTTTAATCATACAACACATTAGAGCAAAGATACTGACTATCTCAGACGGAATGATCAAAGAAACCACATGGTTATGCCAATAACTGCCCCCCTAATTGGTCTGGGAACGCGTTGATCAGAGGGATCCCCCTACTGCACCGATTGTCTGCTCAACGCTGGGCCGATGGCATCAAGATGTTGCCCAATGCTGCAGAAACATTCAAACGTCCTTTAGCAGGTGTTTGGATATGCAAAACGATTGCTTAGATTCCCCCGGATTTATGGAAATGTTTGAAAAAACAAAACCATGATTTGGGATACACTTCTTCATTGAACAATTAAAAACTTAAATTGATGTCATCCCACGGATCCGCTTGAAGCACGAGTTCCCGAAATAATAGCTCAAATAAACTCTGAGGATGAGGATTCCATGTGCCATGTAGTTTTTTTTAAGCTTAGGCCTAGCCGTGTATTATTAATTAATAATACACGATCACATGATTAAACCAATAATTACACGATACAAAGTTGCCCCAAGCTTGATAACATCACGTTCATAAAAAGTGATATTTGCACGACTGGTAACAACACATATTTTTTTTAATTATGACCTAGCCATCCATGAGTTGTTTGTAGTTCACAATGTCGTGACATTATAGTTATGTACCGTAATTATGATTTAGCCATCCGCGAGTTGTTTGTAGTTCACAATGTATTGACATTATAGTTATATAGTTATGGTCTAGCCATCCATGAGCTGTTTGTAGTTCACAATGTCGAGACATTATAGTTATGTACCGTGATTATGATTTAGCCATCCGCGAGTTGTTTGTAGTTCACAATGTCTTGACATTATAGTTATATAGTTATGGTCTAGCCATCCATGAGCTGTTTGTAGTTCACAATGTCGTGACATTATAGTTATGTACCGTGATTATGATTTAGCCATCCGCGAGTTGTTTGTAGTTCACAATGTCTTGACATTATAGTTATATAGTTATGGTCTAGCCATCCATGAGCTGTTTGTAGTTCACAATGTCGTGACATTATAGATTTGTACCGTGATTATGATTTAGCCATCCGCGAGTTGTTTGTAGTTCACAATGTCTTGACATTATAGTTATATAGTTATGGTCTAGCCATCCATGAGCTGTTTGTAGTTCACAATGTCGTGACATTATAGTTATGTACCGTAATTATGATTTAGCCATCCGCGAGTTGTTTGTAGTTCACAATGTCTTGACATTATAGTTATATAGTTATGGTCTAGCCATCCATGAGCTGTTTGTAGTTCTCAATGGCTTCACATTATAGTTATATAATTATGATCTAGCCATCCATGAGCTGTTTGTAGTTCACAATGTCTTCTAATTATAGTTATATAATTATGATCTAACCATCAATGAATTGTTTGTAGCTCACAATGTCTTGACTTTATATGTACGTTTGTGAACTTAAACCTAAACAAGCATGACACTAAAAATAATTGAACTCCAATTTGTAAAATACATTTTACTTAAATTCGCTTCACGTTGTGTGTCGTGTCAGCGAGACACAGATTGAAGTACATGTATCCGTGTTTGTCTGAACAAGAACAAAGCGTGTTTAGCATGCAAATGTCTTCTCATATCAGTTATATAATTTTACATCACCAATCTAATGCTTTAGCGTTTAGCTTGACCAGAATATATAAATTAATAATGTCAGTAATATAAGAAACACCATGTCATCATTCAACGTCTTGACTCCATTTGATTGGATTTTATCAGTAGAATGATCATTATAGTTGGCTGGGAGGATATTAGCTCCCATTCTTCCTGTTGGCATACTCTTCTCTGTCAGGGAAATCCCCTCAGGATCAATAGGCAGGGGAACCCCCTTAGAATCATTAATTGTGTCAGAGCTGTACAGTGTTACATGTGTGGGGTGTAGACTTTCAGTGGTGACCGCTGCTAGCTTACTTTCTGTGGTAAGCCTACTGTCATCTTCACTTATCAGCTCGGTGACCACTGCTTGCTTACGTGTTAAAGATCTACGAGTTGTAGGTCTACGAGTTATAAGTCTACGAGTCGTAGGTCTACGAGTCGTAGGTCTATGAGTTGTAGGTCTACGTATTGTCGGCTTAGTCCATTCAAGCCACGGGGAGTTGTTACAAAGATCCTCAAAACATGAACACAGCATGTTTTGTCCAGATGGTGATTCTATTTTTCTGTTTTTATCCGCAGGCAGTGAAATGTCCTGAGTTGTGCATCCCTTAACATCATTGTCTTCTGCGTTACATTGACGCACTGTTCCTCCTACACCTGAAATATGCAGTAACATATTTTTTATTGTCACGATTGTTTAATTACCATTGCTACTATGGGCCCTGGTCCTGCTATAAATCTGACTGACTGACTGACTGACTGACTGACTGACTGACTGACTGACTGACTGACTGACTGACTGACCGACCGACCGACCGACCGACCGACCGACCGACCGACCGAGTGACCGACCGACCGACCGACCGACCAACCGACTGACTGACAATGTCTTGACATTATAGCTATATAATTATGATCTAGCAATTTATGAGTTGTCTGTAGTTCACAATATCTTGACATTATAGCTATATAATTATAATCTAGCCATTTATGAGTTTTTTGTAGTTCACAATATCTTGGCATTACAGTTATATAATTTATGATCTAGCCATTTATGAGTTGTTTGTAGTTCACAATGTCTTGACATTATAGCTATATAATTATGATCTAGCCATCAATGTGTTGTTTTAATTCACAATGTCTTGACATCGCACCTATATAATTATCATCCAGCCAGGTTGTTTTTATTCACTTAACCTATGATCTGATTTAGGTATGTGTATGTATGTATTTTTTTTATAATTTTTATTATATGTTTTGTAAAGTTTTTTACATGATTTACTACTTTTGTCTCTGTTTACTATGATGTATGTGTATCTAGAACTTTCTGATACGTGTCATTTTCAACTCAAACTCTAAATGATCTTTGTAAATAAAAATCACACTAGTGAGCCTTTAACCCTTTAAACTCTCACAATGCATTAAAGCATCATTTTGCATCTCTGAAAAATAACTTAATTTCCTGAAACCTAGTGGTTTTAGAACGAAAATTTTCATGGACATGTTTTAAAAAAAACAGTATATTTTTTTCATTTGTCACCCACTTCAAGTCATTTTTATCCACTACAAGTCGAGAATTGCGACAGCAATTCGCGGCTTGTAGTGGATAAAGATTACGATGGTAAATTCAGGCTTCAAAAGGTTAATGAATCATTTACTTTACTTACTTTTCCCTGTAAATGTTCCATTAAAATGTATGACGACGCATCCGAAGGTGCATGCTTCCCGCTCAGATGCAGATGTTTGGCCGCTTGCGCAGGGTCCAGATACATCGAGACTTCTTCTCAGCCCCACTGCTGTACACTTATGGCACATCATTGTTGAACCTGGTGACATTAAACGTCAGTGATATTAATAATATTTTGCGTTATGGAAAACGCACAGGATCGACCATCTTGTGGATCGCGTTATAGTTAAAAGGAAAACATTTATTGGCCTGGATCATGCACACACATAAATGCATGTGAATTTGTAGTACTTTATTTTTATATTATCCATCTCCTAAAGCGACTGCTTATGTTACATGTCAATTTTGACAATTTAATTTATATGCAGTTTACCAGGATAATATTGTTTGTAATTAAGACTACCTGTACAGTAGAACTGTAGGCCTGCGCGCGCAGCTTGCATTAATCGATTAATGATTAAGGTTTAAATTAATTAATTAATTAATTAATTAATTAATTCAATTCAATTCAATTCAATTCCATTCCATTCCATTCATTTAAAGTCGATTAATCGATTGATTAATTAATTATATCAAAGAATTAATAATTGATTCGATTAGTCATAAAAAGTAATAATGATCATCTTGCCAAAAATGTTTACCTTTCACTGCCATTTTTAAAATCTAGAAACAAATCATGCATAATTAGATTATATTTTAATGAAAGTTCTTTCTTTCTTTTTTTTCTCTTGGCGTAGACATCGTGTGCATCATTAAAAAAAATCATTGCGCCTCTGATTTTGTGTATGCCCTTTTAATCGTTTTGGTCGCCCGACCTATTTCACATCACAGTTTTCGCCTCTGAGGATGGTGCGTTGCTTAGGCATAGGTTATCTCAATAGTAGATCTATAATATATAGGCTTAAGCCAAATCCAGACATCGGTATTTTATTTGCATCTTCGCTAAGTTATGACAATGGTTTTGATCAATTAGTTTTTTTATAAAAACATTAGAGACCTAACGTTTTTTTTCAATTTGATATCATCATAAACGTCTTATTCAGCTCTTTCCGATTCATTTAAATACCTATGTTATGGGTCTACGACCAATAGAAATATTTTTACTATCACAGTGCGGGGATCGACTTTAGTCGTCAGAATCTGACGTCTACAGACGTCAGATTCTGACGACTAAAGTCTATCCCCGCACGCAAAGGGTTAAAAATAAACATCCACAAAACTTATCATTTGACTATACCCAAAGTCACATTAAAAGTGATCAACCAGGATCGCATGTTTTTCGTCGATTTCTCAGTCAATTGTCAACCGATTTTCATGAAATTTTGCAACAATCATATTTCAACAGAATCCTAATATCCCTGAAAATTTCGTAAAATTATATAATGTATTTCAAAAGTTAGACCATTTGACATGTAATAAATTGAAATTACGACGTCCCTCTATAAACCCATCAAACTAATTCTAGAACTTTATTACCTGTCAAATGGTCTAACTTTTGAAATATTAAATATAATTTTGCGAAATTTTTACCGCTGTTAGGATTTGAATAGAAAATTGCCTTTGCAAAATTTCAAGAAAATCGGTTCAGAATTGACGGGGAAATCGCCCAAAATCATGCGATCCTGGTTAATTTGACGGCGAGTATAATTAGGCTTTAATATCTACCACAAACTAGCTTATCAATTTCAGGGGCATTTTATTATAAACACTGATTTAAACCGTATTTATAAAGGTTCTAGCAGCACAAGGGTTAAAACTTAAAAAACATTGAAATAAATAAAAAATAGATTTTACAGACTAGAAAATATACAAACCTAGAGGAACAGCAGATAAATACAAATACATTAAATATGTCCAGAAAGCCATGGTAACGCTTCTCAGAGATGTGCAGGAACTGATTGACGTGTTTTCAGATTCAGTCTGTAATAAGAAACACACCTAGCAGTAAGCTCTACGTGAAACTAATACAATACTAATTTACTAATTAGTCCACCATTCACGTACGTGGGCCAACCATCGCACCCTTGAACTGCTAAAACCAGATGTTTCAACCCTTTATGTCCAGTCGTCCCAATTACACACCACATGGCATATATTCTAAATACATTTCAAGTTAAAAACAGTACAATTCACAAGAATATTAAATGTTCACATCCAAGGTGAATAAAAAAAATGAGCAAATGGCTGGTTATTAGGCGGGTTACATTAAATATGAGAAATTTACAAAATGTATCATAGTAGAAGCTCAGAAAATAAAATAATTCAATTTGTATATTTTTCTTATAATTAGAAGTATTTTTCGTGGTTGGTTAAAAGCCGGAAATTGTGTTCCTATTTCCAGTGTCACATGCATGAATAATACTGGCTGACCTTTAACCCTTACAGCGCTGAAATATTGTCGTATAAAACATGGAGATCAAAGTTTTCTCCAATTTTAAATAATCATAAAGGTGTTAGTTAGCTCTTTCCGATTCATTAGAATACCTATGTGATGGGTGACAGTCTATGGCCATTATAAGTTCGTTCAGTGCGGGGACCGTCTATAGACGTCAGATTCTGACGTCTAAAGAAGTAAAGTAAAGCGACCTTGGATTTTAATTATTCCTGAGACATGATCCCTCTGACCCAATGGTGTTTTAATGTTGGGCCAGCGTCGTAGACGCTGGGCCAACATAAAAACAACATTGGTCTGAAATCAATTAGTAGATGTAGCTGTAGAGGGATATGCGATATTAACCTTCTGGCCACGTGTATCTTCATTTTTTAATTATTTTAATTATTTTTAATTTCTTACTTAGATTTCATTGTTTTTGTGTCCACAAAAATTATGATGTTGATCAGTGGCGGCCATTTTGAATTTCAGTGAAACCTTGAAAAAATCACCTGCAAATCTCCATATTGTGGGGAATGTGATTGTAAAATGTGAATAATTTCTAACTTTTAGGTTCTTGCACCCACAAAAAAATGAAGTTTATCCGTGGCAGACATTTTGAATTTCAGTAAAACCTTGAAAAAATCACCCACGTATCTCCTATATATATGGGGAATGTGATAGCTTAATTTTGTAACACGATCATCAAGACTGCATTCTCTTTCACATGCCATGCTAGGAGTCTTGTAGCACCATTACAGTGTACATTTTGTGCAAATTTGGAACCGCTGGCTTACTATTTCCACAGCTTTGGTTGCTTGAGCACCACGCGCCTATCTCCCCTCCTCGGATCTGCAGACGCCTTAAAAAAGAACAGGATGTCATACATTAACTTAAAGTTCCCTTTACTTAGGTTATATACATATACAGGCCCACCTGTAATTTATTAACTTCGCCTCTGAATATATACAGGCTTTATAAATCTGTAACTAATAACTTCGCAGCTGAACAAAAAACGTTGATTAATTAATAATATGGAGCCGTCAGGGAAAAATGAAATCGTTATTATTCTAAAGGTTGATGTATTATTTTTTAAATTTCTCTAATCTGATCTACATGTCGCTGCCGTTCCAATATTGAGAAGACCTGCATCACAAATAACATAACTGTTGCGCAAAAATTTTAACCCCCCCCCCTCAAAAAAAAATCATTACCTTATTTAAGGGTTTCCTTATGATTTGGTGATATACTGAGTGAGAAACATTGCCCAATATGCCTTAGATTGCATGAGAAAACCTTTGGAAATCAAAAATTCCCCCCTCGACCCCTTTACAGTAAAAATTGTTTGTTAAATTTTAACCCCCCCCCCCCTCACTGAAAAGCTAGAACCGCCCCTGAGACTTGTTCATGGTTAACCCTCTCAAGCCTGAATTTCCTATTTTTATCTTGATCCACTACAAGCTGGGAATTGCTGTCGCGATTCTCGACTTCTAGTGGATCAAGATGACTTGACGTGGGTGACAGATGAAAAGAAGTAGTGTTCTAATAAAAACAGTCCCATGGAAATTTACGTTTTGAAATCCCTATGTGTAGGAATTTAAATCATTTTCAGCAACAGGAAAACAATGCTTTGAAGCATCGTGAGGGTTTAAAGGGTTAAAAAAAACAATTAGGTCAGCTCTAACATGAAGTGTAGGCCTAACTTGTACAAAACAAGATGGTCGCGGTCTCATCAGCATCATACCGCAAGCAGATATCCTCGTCAACTATGCCATACTTCATTTTCAGCGCTCTGAACAGCCGCCGGCTGGATACATGCGCTATATATAGGGTGAATATACAATTTAAGGGGTCTTTCAATCTGTATTTTTGAAAAAAAATAAGTCGCTTCAAATTATATATACTAGGGTCAGATATTGAGGGTAGGGTCTATGTGATACACATTTAAAATATCAGAGCTTAATTCCAAACAGATTTAAAAAAAAATATGTGTTCTTGTGAAGGACCGTAAAAATAAAATGTCAACTCAGCAACGAATTATATATATATATTTGATCATTTTCAAATTTTAAAGATCATAAATTGCTTTGTATGATAGTTTATTGATATGTTAGTAGTTATAACACTTTTTGAAATAAAAATTGCTAAGACAGAACAGTGATTTTATTGTGAAATTATATAGTTGCTGAGTTGACATTATCGTTTCTGAGTTGATAAAGCACGATAATTGCACGTAAAAGGCATGTTTTAAGCGCATCTACGAGATCTCTAAACACTTGAGCCCCATTTTCTTAAAAAAAAATTGGTTCATTATCATAAAGACAAAAAAGAAATGGGATCATAACAAGCCTAATTTGAAAATGTATTTCGGAGGCCATTGTACAATACATACATGCCAATATAATGAGGGTAAATTTGATTTAGAAATTTAACTAAGTGTTATTTGTAATTTTATTTATGTAAACAACTTCTAAAATACTCTCTCACTCTAATTCAATCAAAAGCAGCTTCTTTTCAACTGCATTTCACATTGACGGAGTTAAAATTTCAGTTTTAATTACAAAAAGGGGGACAGAAAGCAGAATTCAGTAAACTCAGCAACGTTTTTGTTTTCAACTCAGAAACGTTTTTTCATTGTTGTAAAAATGTCTACATAAGCGAATACTCTCTCAGTCTAATTTAATTAAAAACATATTTTTAAATTGCATTTTACATTTATAGAGTTACGTTATTAGTCTTATTTACATTAGTGAGACAGAAAGCTAAATTTGGTCAACTCAGCAACGTTTCTGAGTTGAGTGATCAACTCATAAACGTTGCTGAGTTGATCGAAATAATAATGTCGCTGAGTTGAATACGGACAACATAAAACGATCTTTAATGTATTTAAAATAGATGTATCATTGCCCACCGATACGGTAGGGGGATGGCCATCATTATCAAGCTCTTTGTTCAGTTTAACATGTTTTCAATGATTTTTTGCTAAATTATGAGCGTTTCTGAGTTGACACAGAAATTGAATACGCTTCAGGGGTGATTGTTTTGGTTATAAAATAGCAGTTCAGATTGAATGTTTACAAATATTTCACCTACCTCAAAATATTGGGACTTTGCAGCTGTCTCTGCATATATCAAAGTAATTGAATGGTATCACACCACAATTTAAGGAGTGTAGATAACACTGGTGTTGCTGAGTTGACCGGTTTGTGTGAGACAGCTAAAAAGCCTCAGTAAATGTATCCTTGGCAACTTTTTATATTGAGTTCATGTCTGTATATGAAGAAATTCCGTTGAACATAACAATTGCGCTACAAAATAACTCAGGGTTAAGTTATTTCCAAGAGATCTTCCATGGTAAAACAGTCTATGTTTCAGATGTTAGATATTGGGAGACATTGCATTTGTGTACAAATTCGTGTATTTTAGCACATTGCATGTTGAATAAAAAAATATTCGTCAGAGATATTGAATTATTTTTTGTTCTCAGTTTATCGTATTGCCCATAGGACAATATTTAAAAAATTCGGACCCACACAATGCATAAATTCGCTCAGAATAGCCAAAAGACACCAAATGACCCTTAAATTGTATATTCACCCATAATATAAGATTTCATTCATTCATTCATTCATTCATACTTGCATTATATATTTTGGCCAGGCCCTCATAGACCTCATCACCCGATTTAGTCAGGGCTGTTAGGGCAATAACTGGACTGTTTGGGCCAAATTGTTCCAAAGCTACCAAATCTGGCTCAGTTGTCGACAGAACCCTACTTGATCGATTTTGGGCGGATGCCAAGAAAGGCATCGCCTTGCGCCATCATAGGGGCTAAATCCAAAATTGCCGCCACTAGATATTGGAAATATCAGAATTAAGCAATATAATAATTAAAATCTTAAACTACACGAAATAAAACTCGCTAATGAAAAGCATAATTTATGATCCTTATGTTTTTCAAAAGTTTTGATTGATTCCTCCTCAAAATATCACATTTTTAAGTGATTTATTGGCACAACGCCTAATGATCATGATCTGTTCATAATATGTCAAATACCTGCACGTTTTTTGATCATTTCCACACACAAGTACAACAATTATATGATCACAGGTCCACCAATAATAAATAAGCAGTATCAGTGATAGATAGTTAAATTGATTATTGAACATTATTGATTTTGTACTTTGACGTCAATACGACACCTGAAATTAGGAATGATACGATACGGAATAACTTGTCACTAGAACCACGCGATCATCCTCATTTATTGCAATTTTCGACACATTATTGTCAAAATTTGAGTTCTATAACAAACAACGTATCAGCAGATTTATCCCTAAAATATCACATTTAATGTCATTGAATGTTATTTATAGCATATGCGCCATGCATAATAATACTATTTATTGGCAACTAAAAGTTGAATTATATCACAACGTAGCATGAAAAAGTAAAAAGATTTAGCAGTAAAATTATTTACGTATTATTGAATGTGTAAAAAATTATATATATAGCGTGTTTGCAATATAAATAGATTAAAAATAAAATAGTTTATGTCATGCAGTCATTGCCAGTGGACAAGGACGTGTGTGATCAGTGTAAGTTGGTATCGTTTAATTTTTGCTCCGGGTGCTGGGGATTTTGTTTCCTTTCTCAAATCTTGAATGATCCGTCCACATTATGTCAAATAACTGCACGATTTCAATAATTTTCAGACAAATACATTTATTATATCAGCATGCCAATATGAATAGTAATCCCTGTTGGCAATATATATTGGCTAGTATATATGGCTTAGCATGGTCAATATCCATGCTTGATTTCTAAAATAATTCCAAGACTATCCTTCTCTAAATGTAGCCTATATTATGTGTCGGCTCTCGATGCTGCCACTACATAATGTGAGCCAGAGGAACCTAAAGTATAGTCTGTCCAACGGTGGAGGACGGTTTAAAATGAAAGTTAGCTTTTCGTTGATTACTCTGTCAATTCACAAGCGATATTCATGAAATTTTGTCAACACTTTTTGCTAGTCATTTGCAATATATCCTGAAAATATTGTATAATTTAAAAATTAGGTCATTTGACATGTAGAACATTTTTGAATTATGACACCCCTTTATTTTATAAACCCATTAACCTGTGAACTTCATTCCGGTTTATTCTCATGTTATTTCAGTCAAATGTCCCACTTTTGAAATACTCACTGTAAATTCGGGAAATATTGTTGAGTATTTAAAAAGTGACATTGACCAGTGAAGAAGTGATCACAGCCATTTTAAAGTTATCTTAGGCACTACAAATTTGCTCTGATCACTTCCTCAGTGGGCAAGATCATTTTTTGTAGCCAAGTTCACCCTCGTGGTGGCTGAGGTGACTTTAAAAGTGATTGTGATGGCTTCTTTTGTGGTCAAGATCACTTTTGTAGCGACTGAGATCATTTTTTAGGGGTTGACATAAGATTGTTAGTGGCGAAGATCACTTTTGTAGAGATTGAGATAACTTTTAAAGTGGCTGTGGTCATTTCTTCAGTGGCCAAAATCATTTTGTAGTGGCTTAGATATTTTTTTCAGTGGCTGACACTAATTTGTTTGAGGCCAAAATCACCTTTGTAATAATTGATATAACCTTTAAAGTGGCTGTGATAACTTCTGCAGTGGCCAAGAGCACCTTTGTAGTGGCTGAGCTAACTTTTAAATTTGCTGTGATGACTTTATCAGTGGCAAAGATCACGTTTGTAGTGGCGGAGATAACTTTTAAAGTGGTTGTAATCACTTATTCAGTGGTAAAAATCACTTTTGTGGTGGTTTAGGTATTTTTCATGTGACTGTGATGACTTCTTCAGTGGCCAAGGTCACGTTTGTAGTGGCTGAGATAAATTTAAAGTGGTTGTAATCACTTATTTAGTGGTCAAGTTCACTTTTGTGGTGGTTTAGATATTTTTAAAGTGGCTGTGATCACTTCTTCAGTGGCCAAGATCACTTTGTAGTGGCTTAGATAACTTTTTCAGTGGCTGACACCAGTTTGTTAGTTGATAAGATCACCTTTGTAGTAGTTCAGACAACTTTTAAAGTGGCTGTGACTACGTCTTTAGTAGTGGGGTACTGGGATGATTGCTAGTGGTAGTACTTTTCGCCCCCATCCGGGGAGGGTCATTAGGGATCTGTTCCGTCTGTTGAAGGCTGTGTTCGGCATTGTACGGAAGCACTTGTCTACACCAATCATCCAAGGGCAGCTGGTGTAGGCCATGGTAGCCTTAAATAACCAGCAATAGAGTGTTGTTTACATTAGGTCTCTCACGGGGAATTAATGGAGTTACCCTTCCTGTTGTTTCTCTGGGGACAATCCGACCCGAGGATAGTGGAGCTGCGCGAAATGCCACAGAGTTTCAGCAATAAATTGCACAGCGAAACCCAAGTCTCCGGCCGTCTGTGGATAGATCCCCTAGACATGCCCAGAACCCCTTATCGGGCGAGCGAACGAAAACACTCTCAATAACCCATGATGACCTATCACCCCAACCCTCACATCATCGTCTGTACATCATTCATCTCATCAATTGACTACAGCGTTTTTATTGTATTACAATGTCACTTAAAAAACCATTTGTGCCGAAAAGTGACGTAAAGCAATGATTTACTACTACTACTACACGTCTTCAGTGGTTAAGATCACTTTTGTAGTGGTTTATATAATTTTAAGTGGCTGTGATCACTTCTTCAGTGGCCAAGATCACTTTGTAGTGGCTTAGATAACTTTTTAAGAGGCTGACACCAGTTTGTTAGTGGCCAAGATCACATTTGTAGTGGCTCAGATAACTTTTAAAGTGGCTGTGATCACTTCGTTGGTGGTCAAGATCAGTTTTGAAAAAATGTCTCCAGAAAATGTAAACGTGATAAAAAATATTTATACCATAGAAAGTTAACATGAGCGAGATGAAGTCCTTCTTATATTCACTAAAAAAATGTTGTAAATTGTTCAAAGGGAGTGATAAAATGCAAACTTAGTGTTTTGTTGCACATTTCATATTTAACAGAAATAAAATATTATTTATCCACGTTAAAGCCTTTGATAGTGACTTTCAACTGCTATCAAAAATGTTGATGCATCTTGGGTCAACAATAGTTCAATAACATGTTTGAATCAAAAACAAACATTTATTACATACAAAATCAGATGAGAGAAACTTATTTTGACTATTTACTGAAAAAGTATGAAAAATAGACGAAATTAATACCAACATTAAGCGCTCTTGTGCATTTAGCAATTATCCGACACAAAATATATTACATTCATGTGGAAGTAGCTTTCCATTGATATCAAATATATTGATATAGCTCAAAATTGGAGTACTCATCGCCATTCACCACAGTGCCGGAAATGCCGGCTGCCCGACCGGATGAATTCAATTTTTTATTTAATTTTTTATTTTTTTTTCAGGTCCGTTTTGTGGTGTCCTTCCATTTGTGTTATAAAGATAGCTAACTGGCAGGGATTGATTTTGTAATTTATTGGCTTTTAGTATCAGTGGTACATCAGATGAACATTTTTTAAAGAAAAAACGTGCCAGATATAACTTTATGGGCAACCACACATGCTGCAAATTGTATGCAGCAGTGTAAGGGTTAAGCTGCTCGCGCGCGCTAAGTTATTATTTTTGAGAGAACGACCAGATGATTTTTTTTCTGTGGGGAACCCTGCTCATCGGGCACAAATGTGACATATGGGCATTTTTCCCGAGCCTGAAGAAAAGAGCGCCAATTTTTACGGCTAACCAAAAAGGATGTAATATGTTCACATAACTCCTTATTTTTATTCTAAATGGGTTTATTTAAAGTCAACTATAGTTCTAGAGCATGTTTAAATTTAAAATAATAAAATCAGCTGAGAGAAAATATTTTGACTATTTACAGAAAAAAAGTATAAAAAATTGGTAAAACTAGGTAAAATAGGTTGAAAACACCAACTTGAAGCTCTCTGGCGCATTTGTCAATGATTGGACACAAAATATGGGAAATCCATGAAAACGCCTGTGTCAGTGGCTTTGTATGTATCAATATTAAATACCGGGTATATTGATATAGCTCAAAAATTGACTACTCCAAAATCGCACGTAGGCCATGTACATTTTTGGCCATATTTGATTTTCAGTAAATCAGCGGCAGTTACCTGATCAACAGGTTGATTCTGGCCCCTGAGTAGTCCAGCTATGTGAAAATAATAGTGGCTTAAATTCCCTTTCCGGGTGACACCTTACCCCAAGCCACGTCTGGTCTAGTATGAAACCTAATTATTTTCAAGCATTAGTTTTTGCAAAATTGTCTATTTTGTTCAATAATTGTGAACAAATCAAATTATTTAAATAAAATAACATCAGAAGTAGTTAATTTAGCCATAACTATAACACATAGCGATATATCACGTGGTCACAGTTATTTTGGTATCCTTAGTAAGGTATACCTCAAATCTGAATGGCGGCCATCTTTGGTTTTGCTAATACACCGGCCCTGAGCGATTCCCGTCTTGGCATCCATCGCAAATCGAAAGAGTGGAATCTGTTCTATACCTGTGCCAAATTGTGTAGCTTTGGAAGAATTTGCCCCAAAAAATCCCCAACAGCCCCGACTAATTGGTGTAAAAATCTACACCGTGGGATTGAATGTTTTTTGGGTGAGTAAAAACACTTGCCACCTTCACCAGTTACATGCATGGGTGTCACAGGCATTGCAGATGGTGTGCCAGCATTAGAGACGGTGTGCCAGCAATAATCCAACATTGGTTTAAAGCTTCATGCTGGCTGTGCTAGCTGCGACGCTGGCCCAACATTGAACCACTACGTTAATCTACCTGTAGACTGTGGTGCACGGTAGTCTATAATCAGGGCCGGTTTATGTATCGTACTTAAGTAAAAAGTGTCAGCTTTGTACTTAAGTACGTTACAGAAACCGGCCCCTGCGGCCGGTTTCTGTAACGTACTTAAGTAAATAATGAAGTGGGCTGGTTTACGTAGCATACTTAAGTAAAAAGTTACCTTTTTACTTAAGTATGTTATAGAAATCGGCCGCAGGGGCCAGTTTCTGTAACATACTTAAGTACAAAATTAACACTTTTTACTTAAGTACGATACAGAAACTGGCCCCTGGTGCTCGCATAGGCCCTATGTTGGGTATTCTGCCGCTCCCCTATACCAGGCATACATGAGGAGCTTGTCCATGTTAGGCCAGCGTCACAGACGGTGAGCCAACATTGACCTGACATTGGTTCCCGAATTTTATAATTAGGCCAATACAAAAAAATTGAAAAAATCAAAGTTGACGAGATATCAAGGCAAACAGGGTCCCCCTCGAAAAATAAAAATGACGCTGAGCCCCAACAAAAATTTTGAAAAAACGACTGCAAATGATGGCATTTGGCACTATATTTGGGGTTATATCTCAGCAGCCGATCTGACCTCCAAAAAGTAGTAGCCAAAGTTTGAACCAAAATAAAAAAACGGAATTAAATAGAAAATAGCCACCAAAGATATAGTGGATAAAAAACAATATTTTGATAGTTTATATGTGCACACAGAGCTATTTCACTTAAACAGATAGTTACAGTGGGTTTACGATATATAGCATCTGTGACTTTGTTATCTGTGATTGGCACCATTCAAATGATATAGCAATAAAGATATTATATCAATACTAGTAAGCCTGTATGCTACCAAAATATTGTATTATGTATACCTGGCCAACTCTTACTTTAGGAAACGAGTACTGAATAAAAATACCGTTAGGCACTGTGAACAGAATTACTTGTCATTCTGTGGTGATGCAGGCCAAAGTATCAGCTAAGGCTGATGCTATGGAACATTTAACCCTTTATATACCCGCCGTCAGATCAACTTGCATCGCATGTTTTTCGCCGATTTCCCAGTCAATTCTCAACTGATTTTGATGAAATTTTGCAAGGATTATTTACCGTGAAATTTTCATCAAAAAATATTGTATAGTTCAAAAGTTAGACCATTTGACATGTAGTAAATTTCAAATTACGACGTCCCTCTATAAACCCATTAAACTGGTTAAATTAAAGTTTGTTTTTAGCCCTGAATTGCATTACATGCCAGATGGTCTAACTTTTTAACTATACAATATTTTCCAATGAAAAATTCACGGCAGTCGCCGCATGACTCGAAATACTCTTTGCATCAAAATCGGCTGAGAATTCACTGAGAAATCGGCGAAAAACATGCGATATAAGTTAATCTGACGGCGGGTATGTATGGCAGCTTCCATACATTGTGTGATCTTAGAAACAGACTTTCTCTTGTGACATTATCCCTTTACGGGACTTGGCTGATATTGAGGCCACTATGTTTAATTTCACTGTTTTAGATCAGAAAAAATCAATAATCTAATGAGGGAGTACGCAAAAAAAACATTTAAAAAACATTTGAACTATTTTTGAAAAATTTGATGAGGGCGATTTAATATAAAAAACATTGGACATATTTCTGGAAAAGTTAATGAAAAAAAAATTGACCTATTTTATAAAAAAGTGAATGAAGGTGATGAAAAAGCAAGCAAAAAAAAACATAGCTGGAAATTGACTGTTTTTTTTCAGCAATCTGCAACAATCTAATGCGCGCACTGGGCAGAAAAAAACACTTGTTTTTTTTCGGTAGTGTACGGCCTAAATCTAATGCGCATACACATAGTGGTCTAACTGGCAAACACAACACATTGTCCCTGTGTTGTGCTAACGCTGGTCCAGCGTCCACTAAGCTGGCCCAACATTAAAACAGCAATGGTTAAATTTGTTCTCAGTAGGCAACAGCATGTAGATCAGTTGTGAGGCTACAGCATGCGCAGCAATCTGCCGACCAAGTGAGGTTAATCTAGCTGGAGCATCAGCATGCTGTAAGTCCACTGCTGTAACGTTAGACAGGCATGTATAACTGCCACATTTGAAGACACATCACTACTCCATTACTACAGACAACTTAGGGACCATCTCCGAACTGACTACCACGTGAGACCCAGAGAAATCGCTATGGGTCATTAGTTATTTTGAAATGACCCACAAAAACTAAGGCCAATGGTCCTATTGATGAATAAAATTCTATGAGTTTTATGAATAGAGTAACATCACTTTAGTGGACAAGTAGAATACACCCAGGTAATAAGGTGTTGGGAGGAGCCCCAACCACAATAAGTTGAAAGACTGTATGTTGTAAAAATACCGTGCAAGCATTCAAATACCCCTCGGCTCATGCAGTGACTCTATATATGCCAGGTTTCAAGACAATTAATTGAAAATAAGAACGATTTATTTAAATTGATAAAACCAAAATGGCCGCCGCAGCCTCGTTTTCAGTCTCACATGAAAATATACAATACTAATAGACTCGCAGACCCCGAAAACCGGGTTTCGAGGGAATTAAGGAAAAAAAGTTTTAAAAAATTAGTCGCCAGGTGGCGGCCATTTTGATTATCGGTGGAAAGCTGAAATTCAAATCACGTCATCTCCATACTCATGGGTAACTTCACATAAAAAATTGGAGAAATCCAATAATTATTTTTCAAGTTATCGTGTTAACAAGGAATTATTAAATAAAAAAATCAAGATGGCCACCATAGCCTCGTTTTCAGTCGCACACTAAAACGAACAATGCCAATAGACTTGCAGACCCTGAAAACCTATATATACCAGGTTTCGAGGGAAATCTGGAAAAAAAAAAATGTAAATGCCAGGTGGCGGCCATTTTGATTTTCGGTTGAAAGCTGAAAATCTAATCAGGTCATCTCCATACTCATGGGCAACTTCACATAAAAAATTGGAGAGATCCAATAATTATTTATCAAGTTATCGCGTTAACAAGGAATTTTGTAATTAAAAAATAAAGATGGCCACCATAGCCTCGTTTTCGGTTGCACAAGAAAACGGGCAATGCCAACAGACTCGCAGACCCTGAAAACCTATACATACCAGGTTTCAAGGGAATTATAAAAAAAAAAATTAAGTCAAAAAAAAAAAATTTAGTCGCCAGGTGGCGGCCATTTTGATTATCGGTGGAAAGCTGAAAATCTAATCAGGTGATCTCCATACTCATGGGTAACTTCACTTAAAAAATTGGAGATCCAATAATTATTTTTCAAGTTATCCCGTTGACAAGATTTTCTTTAAATCCTTGACCTTTGACCTTGACTAAAAAAAGTGCAGGGAGGGGTTGAAGGTTTGTATGAATTATGAAATTAATCTGTTGAACCATGTTGGTGTAGTAGCCAAAAGAGTGTGTGCGGCTGCGGCGCACGAAGGGGACGACAATACCCCTTCGGGCCTAACAGGCTGAGGGGTAAAAACAAGAGGCTTCGACGAAGGTATTCGTCAAAAAATAAAATATGGATCTAAATATCAACTTCGACATGATTTGGCTTCACCGGTCACCGAAATGTTTTCCCATGTCAAATTATATCCATCCATGTGTATGGAATTACATCGAGGATACTCTGAATAACGTACAGCGTGATCAACATGATACTCCGCATCAATCTATTATATGTAAACTAAAACTCAAGGCAAATTCAAATTGAATGACTATTTTTATTATTACAATGTATATACATTTTGCGCAGTGTAAGCCTTCATCATCCCGGACCACAGACACTCACAGTCTACGGCCATTATAAATATTTTACTCTTTCAGTGCGGGATAGACTTTGGACTTCAGAATCTGAATTCTATATAAGAAATTTTGAAATTTGAAGAAAAAATAGAATAAAAATTCATAGATTGGCATATGTCTTGATTTAAATTGTACAAATGTCAGCAATTTCTACCCACTTGAAGTTGTGGGTCGCGGTAGCAAAACACAACTTCAAGTGGGTGTAAATTTGTAATCTCTAATTAAGTGGTTTATTGATTACTTTTTCAGATCATCTCAGTACACGGCCCCAGGACACACACATCTACTATACATACATTCTGACTTAGAAGTTACACAACCACGGTTATTTCAGTGCGGGTCCAGGAATTGACACAGGGGGGCCTCGATTTTTGCAATAATTTGTACACATCACAACTGGCTCTTATATGCTCTAGAGGGTCGGGGGGAATACTCCCCCCAACAATTTTGAAATCTAAGGCCTCAAATGACGCATTCTAGACCATATCGGCAGAAATATGGTAGTTTTTTGCTTTTGGGACCCTGAACGGGGGCTGTGCCCCCTCTGGATCCGCCACTGTATTTCCCATCATATATTAGACATAGAACCAATGTTGGAACAAGGTCAGGCCAGCATTGTAGCTAAAAACTAACCGAACATTAAGTCAACGTCTCTGGTTTACTTATTATACCAAGTACAAAATAACAGAAATGTCAGTAGCTTTGGCTGGGTCTACTTTCTATACGCGGTGGTGCCCAGCAAACACTATACACTGAACCAATGTTGATTTAATGTTGGCCAATCGTCTCCGACTCTGGGTCGACATTAAATCAACTTTGGTTCGGAGTCTTGTGTTTGCTGGGTGTACATATATTCCCAGCAGACACAAGACATTGAATTAATGTTGGGTCACTGTCGAAGACGATGAGCCATTAACCCAGCGTTGTTTCAAGGTATAATGTTTGCTGGGGTTATCAAGTATCCCTAACTGGCTACAAAGCCGATATACAAGTTTTATTGAATCAGTAATAATCCTTGTGCTGCTAATCACGACTGTTGTCGTGTTTATTCTATTTTATTACCAGATTAAATCAGTCATTGAGAACAAAATGCATGGTTAAACATCAAGAGTTGCAAAGGGTTGGTCTCAAATTAAACAAATATGAGTAATCTATCTGAAACATAAATTATATACAGTCCTAGTGGAACAAGGCTTAACCTTTTACCCACTACATATCTTATTATATATATATATAGTCCTAGAGGAACAAGGCTTAACCCCTTACCCGCTAAAATATCTTATTTAAATGTATAGCCACTTGAAGTTGTGTCTCGCTGCTGTGACCCACAACCTCAAGTGGGTGAAAACTACTCCTATTTGTTTAATTCAGGACCAACAAATTGCAAATGTTGATGTTTATTCCCAATTACAGCAATTAATTGCTGTAATTGGGAATAAACATCAACCGTATTTGCCGGCCTATAAGTCGCACTGGGGTATAAGTCGCACTAGGCTCAAGATTAGCTGATAAAATGAACCAAGAACGACTATAGTCAGACTATATTTAGCTCTTAGTGGGTTGAAGTGGTCAACAGCTGTGAGCCAATATCAGGTCATGAGTATACCCAGAAGCCAGAGGGCGGGGGGAACAGAAATAGCTCTGTTTATGCTATTAGTCAACAGGTGGCTCTGACCCTGACGGACAGTGAATGACAAGTTTTTATTACGGAGTGGCTATTCATACAGGAAAGTTATAATGTGAGTCAATGGGAGCTCATCATTTCATAACTGAGGCTGCCCATAGAATTACATTATGAAGAATCACATATGATTAGCCACTGCCTTTTTTTATGGCAGAGGTACTTTTGCAGCAATGGAACTAAGTTCCAACCTTGCAGCAGGCATTAATATACTAAATGAAATAGTTATGAAAAACATAAAAATTTGAACCATTGAAATAAGGTCCTATATGAGAATGCTATATACATATTATGCACTAGCGTGGTGTGTGAAGAAATTTCCCATCACGCAAACAGAAGTAAATTCTAACTTTGAAAATTACACACTTACTGTTGTTTGTCTCTGACGTAGATAACAAAGTCATACAGCAGTAATAGTTTAAAAATGGGCTGCTGATTTGCTTGTATTGTATTGCATTGTATAGTCATTTGAAGCTGGAATTGCTAACACAATTTCCAGCTTCAAATGACAAAAAATATTACAATTTATTGAAAGTGGACACCTTTCAAATTGAAAAAAAATGAATGACAGGACATCTTCCACAAACTATTTTATCAAATTCAGTGGTATTTTATTCGGTTGAAACATACTTCAAACCGTATATACGTGTATATGGTCCTAGCAGCACAAAGGTTAAGCTATATATATATGGTGCTAGCAGAACAAAGGTTAAGCTGTTTGTACAGCTTACAAATGACCAAATTCAAGGCTATTTCAAGGTCTTGCAAGGACAAATTTAAACAAAATTAATATGAGTAAGGAATGATTTTATAAAGTAGACAGTTTTGCTGCGGCACAATAAAGTAATACAGAGACCAATACACAACCTTCGTCACAATTCAAGTACTTTTTGCTAAATATCCCATTTCAAGCACTGTCAAAGCTATTTATTATAGAATTTGAGCACTTTAGATTTCAAGCACATATACAAACCTTAGTCCTGCCTTTCAAGTAAACACAAAAAATTAGTATAACATTTATATAATGTTGGGCCAATGTCGAAGACGTTGGTGCGACGTTGTATAAATGTTATACAAATGTTTTGTGTTTACTGGGTGATAGCGTGATACATTGATAAGTAAATTCAGCATCTGAAATCAGATTTTGTTCCCGATTCAGTCATCTCAGACCATGGAGAACAAAGGGTTTTTCATTTTAAAATCATCACAAATGTCTTAGTTAGCTCTTTCCGGTTCATTTGAATACCTATGTTATAGGTCTATGGCCATTATGAATATTACTCTTTCAGCGCGGGGATTTTCTTCATACGTGAGAATCGGACGTCTGCAGACATCAGATTCTGACATATGAAGACGGTCACCGTGCTGAAAAGGTTAAACCTTCACGATGCATCAAAGCATCATTCTAAAGAATGATTTACTTCCCTACACCTAGGCATTTTAGAACGAACATTTTCATCGAATTGTTTTTAGTAATAACAATTTTTTTCATTCATTTGCCACCTACTTCATCTTCATTCACTAGAAGTCTGGAATTGCGACAGCAATTCGCAGCTTGCAGTGGATGAAGATGACAATGGTAAATTCAGGCTTGTAAGGGTAAAAATCCTGAAATAGTTGTATATAAACTATGGAGACCGAAAGGTTTTTCTAAAATCATCACAAATGCCAAAATGCATATATCAAATAGAAAATAATTTCCATTTTGAACCACATGTAGTTTCATAGGTATGCCAGCTTCAAAGGAATGAAAAATGTCAAAGACTTAACGTAGCACGAGTAAACAATTACTATGGTGTACTCTGCCGATATCTTATTTTTCAATTAGCACACACAAATTCTGAATACCTTAGTACCTATTATGTTGTCTCTTTGGGTAAAAATGACATATCTGCCAGTTCTAAAAGTGGCAAATATCACGCTTAATGCTAAAAGGCTGACATTAGATTTGTTTGGGTTTTAAGCACACTTGGTAGTACATACTGTCCCCTTGGAGTTAGAAGGTGCTAAACTGCCACTTTACAAAGTGGTAGCTTAGCACCATCTTACTCCAAAGGGACAATAACTAAATCACACTAAACTTCAAACAATATAATACTTATGAAACAAAGAGCAACAAAGCATACATTCTCATAATAATGACATCCATGTGAAGATTACATAACATAATACAATACAGATCAAGCTGCAAATCAACTAATTGAAATGTTCATCCGTTCTAAGTTGTGTTTCCCGGCTGAAAAATTCTTTGTTAAATCATGAGACAAACAATGTTAAATTTGTGCTGAATAAGCACATATTTTGACAATTGTCTAACGTGATTGCTTCTTAACGCTGAAGTATATTTGTATAAATCATGGAGACCAAAGGTTTTTTCGAGTTTGAAATCATCATAAATATCTTAGTTAGCTCTTTCCGCTTCATTTAAATATTTATGTTAAGGGTCTACGGAGATTTTAATTTGTTAATTTTTCAGTGTGGGGATCGACTTCAGCCGTCTAAAGTCGATCCCCGCACTGTAAGGTGATTAACCCTTTGCTTGTTCTTTAATCTTCCATACAGTCAAAGCTGGAAATAATAATACAATTTTCAGCTATAAATGAAAAAACAATATATATTTAAGAAAAGTAGTTATGCGAATACTGGATAGAAATATTGTGGACAGTTTATAAATTTTGAATAAATTTTTGCATGTTTTTGGCAGGTCGAGTTCAACATGTTTACAAATATTCACATAGTAATCAGAGGGTACGCTTTACAACAGCGACTCATGAAACACATTTATATCTGTGTCATTAATATGCAACTTCTTAGCCTGTTGAGGAATGATATCACGTAATTCAAAGAAAAGATCAATAAATAAAAAAATACATGCATGATTCACAAGCATCTAAGCTGTCTAAAATCAGCTTTTATGATCAAGGTTATGTAAAACAGTTTTTCAATTTCATTAAAGCACATAGATGAATATAACATGTATAATGATATTCTACTGAATTACAAGGAGTTGCATCAAAACACATTAAAATTGTTAATTTGTTGATTTAATTTGAGTTTATCCATTTATGTTTATCCAATTTTTTGCATAAAAATTAATCTACCAAGACTACCAATAATCAAGGAGATTAAGAAATAAATAACCTTCAGCTTTATTGAGAATAAATAGAATATATCCATTTAACAAGTATTGACCAAACAAAATTAACTGATTGTCAATTTCATTGAGAAAACCATATTTGACAACCATCAATGTGACACGAATCTGTCAAGAAATTTATCGGTAATTTAGTAATTAATTTGTCAAATTAATCATAAATTTTAGAGTGATATGATACATAATTACATGCATATACCATCAATCTGTTAGAATCAAGGAGATATGTCAATTTGATCATAAAAATATATCAAATGATTAATACTCAATCTATTGCTTATTACAGCTATTGTTGTCACTGCTCAATAAAATAGCAGCATATAGAAAAACATCATCATATAGTATCAATAAGGTGATGATAATGTACAAAAGAAACTAATTTACTAAATATTCTAACAAATATAATGTATCAATAAGTAAAAAATCACTAATAAACCAGTATTTTCCATCGATTGTGATAGCTATCAGAATAAAACTTTCTGATTAAATAGTACTTTATCAGACTAGTTATTATCAGGTAAAGAGAAAAAACAGCAAGCTGATATACCGTATATCCCGGCGTATAGTGCGACGCCATGTATAATACGAGTTAAGATTTGAGGCCTAGGATGACCTGAAAAACGTCTACCCCTCTGTATAATACGACCTCAAATTTTGGATGTCGGCAGCGTCCCGGTCGGCAGCGTTCCGGGCCATTTAAATGTGAGGCATGGATATTATCTTATACTAATATATAGCGCTGTGACACCTGCATAGACGATGCTCAATGACGGGGACAGCGGCAACAGTACTGCTCTACAAAACCAAAGGGCAGTATCTGCTTACTTGTAAAGTAAGCAGATACTGTATTTCCATTTTCCACGGCAGAGTGGATGTCATCGGGACTGTCTCGATGGGCAGACATTCTGAGGCCTGCATAGGCTACATATATATACACACAGATTTTAAAATACCCGTATTTATATTTCGCCGACAAATTTATATTATTTTAATTTATCTATTACAAAGACCATATTTTAACATCGTTGTGCTCAAATAAGAACATTCCAAGATGCAATGTGATTGTAAAACATTTGCAGACTAGCCGCATTGTCTAGACACAAGAGGTGTTTGGTTGTATAAGGTGTCCGGGTGCAATAACACAGCAGCGCTTCATGAACTACAGCTAACAGATACCACCATTTGCTCAATACCGTATCAGCCGCGGCAACAGCGGTAGGCGTTAATGTTATCCCAGCAATATGGACATTCTGAGGCCTATATGTATAGAATTTGCGATAGGAGATATAAACAGTGATATCCTGTTATATTTCATCAACGCATTCTCTCATTCCAATAGGAAAATATCATGTTCAGATTTGTCGTACACAATAGAACACGCCCATATGAAAGGCAACTTAGATTAAATCATTATTAATATAAATGAACAGGTCAGGAGTGTGAATTGGTTGCAGACTAACGACGTCATATATCTGCCCGTGGTTGTCAAACGTGCCACGCGCGTCGGCGGGAATGTGAGACGGGGGCTCCCAGCAAACACGACACATTCACCCAATGCTGGTACAGTGTTGTGCCAGCATCGCTGACGGTGGCCCAACATTGTACCAGCACTGGGTGAACGTCTCTTGTTTGCTACTAGTTGGAAAGGCACAGTCTTGTTGTATCGTGTGTATAGGCCTGCTTACCATACACGCCGACTAACCTACGTTTCTACCGCTAGAAAACTTACCGCTGAACTACCGCCACAGAGCTAAAAAATTGTATTAAATTCTACATCTAAGTATAATACGAGGTGCCTTTTTGTGACATGAATAGCTAAGAAAAAACATCGCATTATACACGGGGATATACGGTAAGTGTATGTCATTCAAGATCTCAAAATGTATGATGGATGTTCTTATGGACAACTTTTGAATAATAAATAAATACAATCTTTACAGATCTTACATGGTAGTACATACACATAAACCACATACACATAAATCAATCCAAAGTAATCTTAGGTCTAGATTTAGAAAAACTAGAAATGGTGATTTACATGTAGATAATTCACTTGAACCTCCTGTATGTATTGAATGGGAAAAAATGTAAACTGCCGGCAAAAATAATATAGTCCAGCCATAATGTGTTTGTAAAGTGAAATAGGGTATAAAATGGAGTTATTGCTGGTCAACCATTTACACCTGTGGATCAGCTTTAAATCAATTGTTGGTGAATCATCCATGTCATCCATTTGCTGTAGCAGCTTACTCTAAAAGCAAATATACAAGTAAATTTATCAATCACATACATAGCGAATTAACCACATTTGATAGAAATTAATCCAAATTAACGCTTAAAGCGCTGATATCTTTTCGTACAAACGATGGACACCAAAGGGTTTCTTTATTTGGAATCACCATAAATGTCTTAATTAGCTCTTTCCGATTCATTTGAATACCTGTGTTACGGGTCTACGACCATTATAAATATTTCTACTCTAATAGCGTGGAGCAACTTTAGTCGTCAGAATCTGACGTCTACAGACGTCAGATTTTGACGACTAAAGTGGACAAGCAATCGAGAAAAGCTTTCCATCTGATATTCCTTATTCAAATCCTTCTCATAGAAGTCTACTTTCTGTGAATCGCGGTTCAGTGTGTTATGGGGTTAACTCTTACAACGTTGAAATATTTTTGTATAAACCATGGAGACCAAAGGTTTTTTTTCACTTTGAAATAATCATAAATGACTTAGTTCAGGTTCATTTGAATACCTATATTATGGGTCTACAACCATTATAAATAAATGTATTTTATTTTTTTCAGTGCGGGGACTATCTTTAGACTTCAGATTCTGATGTATAAAGACTGTGCCGGCGCTGAAATGCTCAAAGTGCTAAATTTTTTAAATCCATTTAGGCAAAAATATAGAATGATTTTAAAGCATAACAACCTAGCTGCCTGCATAATACTTAGCAAACAGAACACGTCTCTGTGATTCAAGTGACTTTCAAATACTTGAAGTTATATAAACCACTTAACAAGTTTATTGGAATAAATACAGTACTTTCAAGGCCAGGAATTTTTTTGTGGAATTTCAGCACTTTCAATTCCACAAAACATATTAATGGCCTTGAACCCTAACCCTAACCTTGTCCACCCCCTGACTGCATGAGGCATTAGGAAACTGTGATATAGTCAGTCCCTAACATGAGGAATTAGCAAAATGAAATACATGAGCATAAAGAATAATATCTAAGCGGAAATGTTCTTTCTCCGGCTTCTATGATGTTTCTCATAACCGGGATTCAGGCTTCAGGTAAAGCTGCATGAAGTTATGCAGCTCCGTGTCTAGGTAGTTAGCTTTGTTTCTGCAAAGAAAAATATAGATCACTATAATTTAACCATGAAGCACTACATTAGAAAAATAAAATTTTCACCCACTTTAAGAAGATAAAAATTAGTCATGTTTGCTCAATATGAAAACAAGCATTTGTGAATCTTGATGTTGAAACACTAATTTCAATGCTAATATGAGTGATTTATTGGCTAGCAAGATTTAAAACGATTCTAGTCATTTTTAGGATTTAAAGTGTTAACCATGGTCCTGTTGCATTGTTGTTAGTAAATATTTTTCATTCATTCAAAGCTTTACAGCAATAATTATGACAAATCGTGGGCAAATAGTGAACAAGTTACAGATAAGATGTATAAAGAATGACTAGAAGGAACACAGACACTGCAGGAGGATCGCTGCTGCATTACTGGGCTGTGCGGACGAGCATAGCGCGTTACCCTGCTGTTAGACAATGAAAAAGAAGAGGCCCATGGAACTCCTGAACGATGTTCACCGGCAGAATATCATAAAAAAAAGCTTTTTGTTATGATATTCGGACTCTGTTGTTTTCATCAATAAATACTGTTGATAGATCGCTCGGGCAATTAATAATGCTGCAGAAACTTGCATGCAAAATTAAATAGCAATGCAGTGCAGTACTAATGCATCGCTGTGATTTTGTGATGATTTTGTACTTTTTGTACTCTAATTTTTTTACGCAATGCAGTTCTTAGAGCCCTCGGGCAGCTAGAAATGCTGTCCATTTTTTTATCACTAAGTTCACAATGGGGGTACCGCACCCTACTGAACTGCTATGCAATGCACTGCAATGCAGTGGCGGCACTACTGTGCAATGCAGTGGCCGCAGTGCAGTCGCACTGCATCTATATTCAGAAAAAAACAATAATTATTATAATCAAAGACAGACAGACAGACAGACAGACAGACAGACAGTACAGTACAGTACAGTACAGTACAGTACAGTACAGTACAGTACAGTACAGTACAGTACAGTACAGTACAGTACAGTACAGTACAGTACAGTACAGTACAGTACAGTACAGTACAGTACAGTTCAGCTTCAGATGTAAGATTTAAGCATTTAAGTTATAAGTTATTAGTTAGTTAGTTAGTTGTGTACGTTACCTACACGACCAAGGCCAATGTAATGAGCTTTGACACGGCATGCATTCTGACACTGACATTAATCGTTCCCGGATCAGCTTTAAACCTACAATCTGACTCTGAAACTAACCATTTCCGAAGAATTTTTCGGACTCTGTTGTTTTCATCAATAAATACTGTTGATAGATCGCTCGGGCAATTAATAATGCTGCAGAAACTTGCATGCAAAATTAAATAGCAATGCAGTGCAGTACTAATGCATCGCTGTGATTTTGTGATGATTTTGTACTTTTTGTACTCTAATTTTTTTACGCAATGCAGTTCTTAGAGCCCTCGGGCAGCTAGAAATGCTGTCCATTTTTTTATCACTAAGTTCACAATGGGGGTACCGCACCCTACTGAACTGCTATGCAATGCACTGCAATGCAGTGGCGGCACTACTGTGCAATGCAGTGGCCGCAGTGCAGTCGCACTGCATCTATATTCAGAAAAAAACAATAATTATTATAATCAAAGACAGACAGACAGACAGACAGTACAGTACAGTACAGTACAGTACAGTACAGTACAGTACAGTACAGTACAGTACAGTACAGTACAGTACAGTACAGTTCAGCTTCAGATGTAAGATTTAAGCATTTAAGTTATAAGTTATTAGTTAGTTAGTTAGTTGTGTACGTTACCTACACGACCAAGGCCAATGTAATGAGCTTTGACACGGCATGCATTCTGACACTGACATTAATCGTTCCCGGATCAGCTTTAAACCTACAATCTGACTCTGAAACTAACCATTTCCGAAGAATTTTTCGGACTCTGTTGTTTTCATCAATAAATACTGTTGATAGATCGCTCGGGCAATTAATAATGCTGCAGAAACTTGCATGCAAAATTAAATAGCAATGCAGTGCAGTACTAATGCATCGCTGTGATTTTGTGATGATTTTGTACTTTTTGTACTCTAATTTTTTTACGCAATGCAGTTCTTAGAGCCCTCGGGCAGCTAGAAATGCTGTCCATTTTTTTATCACTAAGTTCACAATGGGGGTACCGCGCCCTACTGAACTGCTATGCAATGCACTGCAATGCAGTGGCCGCAGTGCAGTCGCACTGCATCTATATTCAGAAAAAAACAATAATTATTATAATCAAAGACAGACAGACAGACAGACAGACAGAGAGTACAGTACAGTACAGTACAGTACAGTACAGTACAGTACAGTACAGTACAGTACAGTACAGTACAGTACAGTACAGTACAGTACAGTACAGTACAGTTCAGCTTCAGATGTAAGATTTAAGCATTTAAGTTATAAGTTATTAGTTAGTTAGTTAGTTGTGTACGTTACCTACACGACCAAGGCCAATGTAATGAGCTTTGACACGGCATGCATTCTGACACTGACATTAATCGTTCCCGAATCAGCTTTAAGCCTACAATCTGACTCTGAAACTAACCATTTCCGAAGAATTTTTCGGACTCTGTTGTTTTCATCAATAAATACTGTTGATAAATCGCTCGGGCAATTAATAATGCTGCAGAAACTTGCATGCAAAATTAAATAGCAATGCAGTGCAGTACTAATGCATCGCTGTGATTTTGTGATGATTTTGTACTTTTTGTACTCTAATTTTTTTACGCAATGCAGTTCTTAGAGCCCTCGGGCAGCTAGAAATGCTGTCCATTTTTTTATCACTAAGTTCACAATGGGGGTACCGCACCCTACTGAACTGCTATGCAATGCACTGCAATGCAGTGGCGGCACTACTGTGCAATGCAGTGGCCGCAGTGCAGTCGCACTGCATCTATATTCAGAAAAAAACAATAATTATTATAATCAAAGACAGACAGACAGACAGACAGACAGACAGAGAGTACAGTACAGTACAGTACAGTACAGTACAGTACAGTACAGTACAGTACAGTACAGTACAGTACAGTACAGTACAGTACAGTACAGTACAGTACAGTTCAGCTTCAGATGTAAGATTTAAGCATTTAAGTTATAAGTTATTAGTTAGTTAGTTAGTTGTGTACGTTACCTACACGACCAAGGCCAATGTAATGAGCTTTGACACGGCATGCATTCTGACACTGACATTAATCGTTCCCGGATCAGCTTTAAACCTACAATCTGACTCTGAAACTAACCATTTCCGAAGAATTTTTCGGACTCTGTTGTTTTCATCAATAAATACTGTTGATAGATCGCTCGGGCAATTAATAATGCTGCAGAAACTTGCATGCAAAATTAAATAGCAATGCAGTGCAGTACTAATGCATCGCTGTGATTTTGTGATGATTTTGTACTTTTTGTACTCTAATTTTTTTACGCAATGCAGTTCTTAGAGCCCTCGGGCAGCTAGAAATGCTGTCCATTTTTTTATCACTAAGTTCACAATGGGGGTACCGCACCCTACTGAACTGCTATGCAATGCACTGCAATGCAGTGGCGGCACTACTGTGCAATGCAGTGGCCGCAGTGCAGTCGCACTGCATCTATATTCAGAAAAAAACAATAATTATTATAATCAAAGACAGACAGACAGACAGACAGTACAGTACAGTACAGTACAGTACAGTACAGTACAGTACAGTACAGTACAGTACAGTTCAGCTTCAGATGTAAGATTTAAGCATTTAAGTTATAAGTTATTAGTTAGTTAGTTAGTTGTGTACGTTACCTACACGACCAAGGCCAATGTAATGAGCTTTGACACGGCATGCATTCTGACACTGACATTAATCGTTCCCGGATCAGCTTTAAACCTACAATCTGACTCTGAAACTAACCATTTCCGAAGAATTTTTCGGACTCTGTTGTTTTCATCAATAAATACTGTTGATAGATCGCTCGGGCAATTAATAATGCTGCAGAAACTTGCATGCAAAATTAAATAGCAATGCAGTGCAGTACTAATGCATCGCTGTGATTTTGTGATGATTTTGTACTTTTTGTACTCTAATTTTTTTACGCAATGCAGTTCTTAGAGCCCTCGGGCAGCTAGAAATGCTGTCCATTTTTTTATCACTAAGTTCACAATGGGGGTACCGCACCCTACTGAACTGCTATGCAATGCACTGCAATGCAGTGGCGGCACTACTGTGCAATGCAGTGGCCGCAGTGCAGTCGCACTGCATCTATATTCAGAAAAAAACAATAATTATTATAATCAAAGACAGACAGACAGACAGACAGACAGACAGTACAGTACAGTACAGTACAGTACAGTACAGTACAGTACAGTACAGTACAGTACAGTACAGTACAGTTCAGCTTCAGCTTCAGATGTAAGATTTAAGCATTTAAGTTATAAGTTATTAGTTAGTTAGTTAGTTGTGTACGTTACCTACACGACCAAGGCCAATGTAATGAGCTTTGACACGGCATGCATTCTGACACTGACATTAATCGTTCCCGGATCAGCTTTAAACCTACAATCTGACTCTGAAACTAACCATTTCCGAAGAATTTTTCGGACTCTGTTGTTTTCATCAATAAATACTGTTGATAGATCGCTCGGGCAATTAATAATGCTGCAGAAACTTGCATGCAAAATTAAATAGCAATGCAGTGCAGTACTAATGCATCGCTGTGATTTTGTGATGATTTTGTACTTTTTGTACTCTAATTTTTTTACGCAATGCAGTTCTTAGAGCCCTCGGGCAGCTAGAAATGCTGTCCATTTTTTTATCACTAAGTTCACAATGGGGGTACCGCACCCTACTGAACTGCTATGCAATGCACTGCAATGCAGTGGCGGCACTACTGTGCAATGCAGTGGCCGCAGTGCAGTCGCACTGCATCTATATTCAGAAAAAAACAATAATTATTATAATCAAAGACAGACAGACAGACAGACAGACAGACAGTACAGTACAGTACAGTACAGTACAGTACAGTACAGTACAGTACAGTACAGTACAGTACAGTACAGTTCAGCTTCAGATGTAAGATTTAAGCATTTAAGTTATAAGTTATTAGTTAGTTAGTTAGTTGTGTACGTTACCTACACGACCAAGGCCAATGTAATGAGCTTTGACACGGCATGCATTCTGACACTGACATTAATCGTTCCCGGATCAGCTTTAAACCTACAATCTGACTCTGAAACTAACCATTTCCGAAGAATTTTTCGGACTCTGTTGTTTTCATCAATAAATACTGTTGATAGATCGCTCGGGCAATTAATAATGCTGCAGAAACTTGCATGCAAAATTAAATAGCAATGCAGTGCAGTACTAATGCATCGCTGTGATTTTGTGATGATTTTGTGCTTTTTGTACTCTAATTTTTTTACGCAATGCAGTTCTTAGAGCCCTCGGGCAGCTAGAAATGCTGTCCATTTTTTATCACTAAGTTCACAATGGGGGTACCGCACCCTACTGAACTGCTATGCAATGCACTGCAATGCAGTGGCGGCACTACTGTGCAATGCAGTGGCCGCAGTGCAGTCGCACTGCATCTATATTCAGAAAAAAACAATAATTATTATAATCAAAGACAGACAGACAGACAGACAGACAGACAGACAGTACAGTACAGTACAGTACAGTACAGTACAGTACAGTACAGTACAGTACAGTACAGTACAGTACAGTACAGTACAGTACAGTACAGTACAGTACAGTACAGTACAGTACAGTACAGTACAGTACAGTACAGTTCAGCTTCAGATGTAAGATTTAAGCATTTAAGTTATAAGTTATTAGTTAGTTAGTTAGTTGTGTACGTTACCTACACGACCAAGGCCAATGTAATGAGCTTTGACACGGCATGCATTCTGACACTGACATTAATCGTTCCCGGATCAGCTTTAAACCTACAATCTGACTCTGAAACTAACCATTTCCGAAGAATTTTTCGGACTCTGTTGTTTTCATCAATAAATACTGTTGATAGATCGCTCGGGCAATTAATAATGCTGCAGAAACTTGCATGCAAAATTAAATAGCAATGCAGTGCAGTACTAATGCATAGCTGTGATTTTGTGATGATTTTGTACTTTTTGTACTCTAATTTTTTTACGCAATGCAGTTCTTAGAGCCCTCGGGCAGCTAGAAATGCTGTCCATTTTTTTATCACTAAGTTCACAATGGGGGTACCGCACCCTACTGAACTGCTATGCAATGCACTGCAATGCAGTGGCGGCACTACTGTGCAATGCAGTGGCCGCAGTGCAGTCGCACTGCATCTATATTCAGAAAAAAACAATAATTATTATAATCAAAGACAGACAGACAGACAGACAGACAGTACAGTACAGTACAGTACAGTACAGTACAGTACAGTACAGTACAGTACAGTACAGTACAGTACAGTACAGTTCAGCTTCAGCTTCAGATGTAAGATTTAAGCATTTAAGTTATAAGTTATTAGTTAGTTAGTTAGTTGTGTACGTTACCTACACGACCAAGGCCAATGTAATGAGCTTTGACACGGCATGCATTCTGACACTGACATTAATCGTTCCCGGATCAGCTTTAAACCTACAATCTGACTCTGAAACTAACCATTTCCGAAGAATTTTTCGGACTCTGTTGTTTTCATCAATAAATACTGTTGATAGATCGCTCGGGCAATTAATAATGCTGCAGAAACTTGCATGCAAAATTAAATAGCAATGCAGTGCAGTACTAATGCATCGCTGTGATTTTGTGATGATTTTGTACTTTTTGTACTCTAATTTTTTTACGCAATGCAGTTCTTAGAGCCCTCGGGCAGCTAGAAATGCTGTCCATTTTTTTATCACTAAGTTCACAATGGGGGTACCGCACCCTACTGAACTGCTATGCAATGCACTGCAATGCAGTGGCGGCACTACTGTGCAATGCAGTGGCCGCAGTGCAGTCGCACTGCATCTATATTCAGAAAAAAACAATAATTATTATAATCAAAGACAGACAGACAGACAGACAGACAGACAGTACAGTACAGTACAGTACAGTACAGTACAGTACAGTACAGTACAGTACAGTACAGTACAGTACAGTTCAGCTTCAGATGTAAGATTTAAGCATTTAAGTTATAAGTTATTAGTTAGTTAGTTAGTTGTGTACGTTACCTACACGACCAAGGCCAATGTAATGAGCTTTGACACGGCATGCATTCTGACACTGACATTAATCGTTCCCGGATCAGCTTTAAACCTACAATCTGACTCTGAAACTAACCATTTCCGAAGAATTTTTCGGACTCTGTTGTTTTCATCAATAAATACTGTTGATAGATCGCTCGGGCAATTAATAATGCTGCAGAAACTTGCATGCAAAATTAAATAGCAATGCAGTGCAGTACTAATGCATCGCTGTGATTTTGTGATGATTTTGTGCTTTTTGTACTCTAATTTTTTTACGCAATGCAGTTCTTAGAGCCCTCGGGCAGCTAGAAATGCTGTCCATTTTTTATCACTAAGTTCACAATGGGGGTACCGCACCCTACTGAACTGCTATGCAATGCACTGCAATGCAGTGGCGGCACTACTGTGCAATGCAGTGGCCGCAGTGCAGTCGCACTGCATCTATATTCAGAAAAAAACAATAATTATTATAATCAAAGACAGACAGACAGACAGACAGACAGACAGACAGTACAGTACAGTACAGTACAGTACAGTACAGTACAGTACAGTACAGTACAGTACAGTACAGTACAGTACAGTACAGTACAGTACAGTACAGTACAGTACAGTACAGTACAGTACAGTACAGTACAGTTCAGCTTCAGATGTAAGATTTAAGCATTTAAGTTATAAGTTATTAGTTAGTTAGTTAGTTGTGTACGTTACCTACACGACCAAGGCCAATGTAATGAGCTTTGACACGGCATGCATTCTGACACTGACATTAATCGTTCCCGGATCAGCTTTAAACCTACAATCTGACTCTGAAACTAACCATTTCCGAAGAATTTTTCGGACTCTGTTGTTTTCATCAATAAATACTGTTGATAGATCGCTCGGGCAATTAATAATGCTGCAGAAACTTGCATGCAAAATTAAATAGCAATGCAGTGCAGTACTAATGCATAGCTGTGATTTTGTGATGATTTTGTACTTTTTGTACTCTAATTTTTTTACGCAATGCAGTTCTTAGAGCCCTCGGGCAGCTAGAAATGCTGTCCATTTTTTTATCACTAAGTTCACAATGGGGGTACCGCACCCTACTGAACTGCTATGCAATGCACTGCAATGCAGTGGCGGCACTACTGTGCAATGCAGTGGCCGCAGTGCAGTCGCACTGCATCTATATTCAGAAAAAAACAATAATTATTATAATCAAAGACAGACAGACAGACAGACAGACAGACAGTACAGTACAGTACAGTACAGTACAGTACAGTACAGTACAGTACAGTACAGTTCAGCTTCAGATGTAAGATTTAAGCATTTAAGTTATAAGTTATTAGTTAGTTAGTTAGTTGTGTACGTTACCTACACGACCAAGGCCAATGTAATGAGCTTTGACACGGCATGCATTCTGACACTGACATTAATCGTTACCGGATCAGCTTTAAACCTACAATCTGACTCTGAAACTAACCATTTCCGAAGAATTTTTCGGACTCTGTTGTTTTCATCAATAAATACTGTTGATAGATCGCTCGGGCAATTAATAATGCTGCAGAAACTTGCATGCAAAATTAAATAGCAATGCAGTGCAGTACTAATGCATCGCTGTGATTTTGTGATGATTTTGTACTTTTTGTACTCTAATTTTTTTACGCAATGCAGTTCTTAGAGCCCTCGGGCAGCTAGAAATGCTGTCCATTTTTTTATCACTAAGTTCACAATGGGGGTACCGCACCCTACTGAACTGCTATGCAATGCACTGCAATGCAGTGGCGGCACTACTGTGCAATGCAGTGGCCGCAGTGCAGTCGCACTGCATCTATATTCAGAAAAAAACAATAATTATTATAATCAAAGACAGACAGACAGACAGACAGACAGACAGTACAGTACAGTACAGTACAGTACAGTACAGTACAGTACAGTACAGTACAGTACAGTACAGTACAGTTCAGCTTCAGATGTAAGATTTAAGCATTTAAGTTATAAGTTATTAGTTAGTTAGTTAGTTGTGTACGTTACCTACACGACCAAGGCCAATGTAATGAGCTTTGACACGGCATGCATTCTGAAACTGACATTAATCGTTCCCGGATCAGCTTTAAACCTACAATCTGACTCTGAAACTAACCATTTCCGAAGAATTTTTCGGACTCTGTTGTTTTCATCAATAAATACTGTTGATAGATCGCTCGGGCAATTAATAATGCTGCAGAAACTTGCATGCAAAATTAAATAGCAATGCAGTGCAGTACTAATGCATCGCTGTGATTTTGTGATGATTTTATACTTTTTGTACTCTAATTTTTTTACGCAATGCAGTTCTTAGAGCCCTCGGGCAGCTAGAAATGCTGTCCATTTTTTTATCACTAAGTTCACAATGGGGGTACCGCACCCTACTGAACTGCTATGCAATGCACTGCAATGCAGTGGCGGCACTACTGTGCAATGCAGTGGCCACAGTGCAGTCGCACTGCATCTATATTCAGAAAAAAACAATAATTATTATAATCAAAGACAGACAGACAGACAGACAGACAGTACAGTACAGTACAGTACAGTACAGTACAGTACAGTACAGTACAGTACAGTACAGTACAGTACAGTACAGTACAGTACAGTACAGTACAGTACAGTACAGTACAGTACAGTTCAGCTTCAGATGTAAGATTTAAGCATTTAAGTTATAAGTTATTAGTTAGTTAGTTAGTTGTGTACGTTACCTACACGACCAAGGCCAATGTAATGAGCTTTGACACGGCATGCATTCTGACACTGACATTAATCGTTCCCGGATCAGCTTTAAACCTACAATCTGACTCTGAAACTAACCATTTCCGAAGAATGTTTCGGACTCTGTTGTTTTCATCAATAAATACTGTTGATAGATCGCTCGGGCAATTAATAATGCTGCAGAAACTTGCATGCAAAATTAAATAGCAATGCAGTGCAGTACTAATGCATCGCTGTGATTTTGTGATGATTTTGTACTTTTTGTACTCTAATTTTTTTACGCAATGCAGTTCTTGGAGCCCTCGGGCAGCTAGAAATGCTGTCCATTTTTTTATCACTAAGTTCACAATGGGGGTACCGCACCCTACTGAACTGCTATGCAATGCACTGCAATGCAGTGGCGGCACTACTGTGCAATGCAGTGGCCGCAGTGCAGTCGCACTGCATCTATATTCAGAAAAAAACAATAATTATTATAATCAAAGACAGACAGACAGACAGACAGACAGACAGTACAGTACAGTACAGTACAGTACAGTACAGTACAGTACAGTACAGTACAGTACAGTACAGTACAGTACAGTACAGTACAGTTCAGCTTCAGATGTAAGATTTAAGCATTTAAGTTATAAGTTATTAGTTAGTTAGTTAGTTGTGTACGTTACCTACACGACCAAGGCCAATGTAATGAGCTTTGACACGGCATGCATTCTGACACTGACATTAATCGTTACCGGATCAGCTTTAAACCTACAATCTGACTCTGAAACTAACCATTTCCGAAGAATTTTTCGGACTCTGTTGTTTTCATCAATAAATACTGTTGATAGATCGCTCGGGCAATTAATAATGCTGCAGAAACTTGCATGCAAAATTAAATAGCAATGCAGTGCAGTACTAATGCATCGCTGTGATTTTGTGATGATTTTGTACTTTTTGTACTCTAATTTTTTTACGCAATGCAGTTCTTAGAGCCCTCGGGCAGCTAGAAATGCTGTCCATTTTTTTATCACTAAGTTCACAATGGGGGTACCGCACCCTACTGAACTGCTATGCAATGCACTGCAATGCAGTGGCGGCACTACTGTGCAATGCAGTGGCCGCAGTGCAGTCGCACTGCATCTATATTCAGAAAAAAACAATAATTATTATAATCAAAGACAGACAGACAGACAGACAGACAGTACAGTACAGTACAGTACAGTACAGTACAGTACAGTACAGTACAGTACAGTACAGTACAGTACAGTACAGTACAGTACAGTACAGTACAGTACAGTACAGTTCAGCTTCAGATGTAAGATTTAAGCATTTAAGTTATAAGTTATTAGTTAGTTAGTTAGTTGTGTACGTTACCTACACGACCAAGGCCAATGTAATGAGCTTTGACACGGCATGCATTCTGACACTGACATTAATCGTTCCCGGATCAGCTTTAAACCTACAATCTGACTCTGAAACTAACCATTTCCGAAGAATGTTTCGGACTCTGTTGTTTTCATCAATAAATACTGTTGATAGATCGCTCGGGCAATTAATAATGCTGCAGAAACTTGCATGCAAAATTAAATAGCAATGCAGTGCAGTACTAATGCATCGCTGTGATTTTGTGATGATTTTGTACTTTTTGTACTCTAATTTTTTTACGCAATGCAGTTCTTGGAGCCCTCGGGCAGCTAGAAATGCTGTCCATTTTTTTATCACTAAGTTCACAATGGGGGTACCGCACCCTACTGAACTGCTATGCAATGCACTGCAATGCAGTGGCGGCACTACTGTGCAATGCAGTGGCCGCAGTGCAGTCGCACTGCATCTATATTCAGAAAAAAACAATAATTATTATAATCAAAGACAGACAGACAGACAGACAGACAGACAGTACAGTACAGTACAGTACAGTACAGTACAGTACAGTACAGTACAGTACAGTACAGTATAGTACAGTACAGTACAGTACAGTACAGTACAGTACAGTTCAGCTTCAGATGTAAGATTTAAGCATTTAAGTTATAAGTTATTAGTTAGTTAGTTAGTTGTGTACGTTACCTACACGACCAAGGCCAATGTAATGAGCTTTGACACGGCATGCATTCTGACACTGACATTAATCGTTCCCGGATCAGCTTTAAACCTACAATCTGACTCTGAAACTAACCATTTCCGAAGAATTTTTCGGACTCTGTTGTTTTCATCAATAAATACTGTTGATAGATCGCTCGGGCAATTAATAATGCTGCAGAAACTTGCATGCAAAATTAAATAGCAATGCAGTGCAGTACTAATGCATCGCTGTGATTTTGTGATGATTTTGTACTTTTTGTACTCTAATTTTTTTACGCAATGCAGTTCTTAGAGCCCTCGGGCAGCTAGAAATGCCGTCCATTTTTTTATCACTAAGTTCACAATGGGGGTACCGCACCCTACTGAACTGCTATGCAATGCACTGCAATGCAGTGGCGGCACTACTGTGCAATGCAGTGGCCGCAGTGCAGTCGCACTGCATCTATATTCAGAAAAAAACAATAATTATTATAATCAAAGACAGACAGACAGACAGACAGACAGACAGACAGTACAGTACAGTACAGTACAGTACAGTACAGTACAGTACAGTACAGTACAGTACAGTACAGTTCAGCTTCAGATGTAAGATTTAAGCATTTAAGTTATAAGTTATTAGTTAGTTAGTTAGTTGTGTACGTTACCTACACGACCAAGGCCAATGTAATGAGCTTTGACACGGCATGCATTCTGACACTGACATTAATCGTTCCCGGATCAGCTTTAAACCTACAATCTGACTCTGAAACTAACCATTTCCGAAGAATTTTTCGGACTCTGTTGTTTTCATCAATAAATACTGTTGATAGATCGCTCGGGCAATTAATAATGCTGCAGAAACTTGCATGCAAAATTAAATAGCAATGCAGTGCAGTACTAATGCATCGCTGTGATTTTGTGATGATTTTGTACTTTTTGTACTCTAATTTTTTTACGCAATGCAGTTCTTAGAGCCCTCGGGCAGCTAGAAATGCTGTCCATTTTTTTATCACTAAGTTCACAATGGGGGTACCGCACCCTACTGAACTGCTATGCAATGCACTGCAATGCAGTGGCGGCACTACAGTGCAATGCAGTGGCCGCAGTGCAGTCGCACTGCATCTATATTCAGAAAAAAACAATAATTATTATAATCAAAGACAGACAGACAGACAGACAGACAGACAGACAGACAGACAGTACAGTACAGTACAGTACAGTACAGTACAGTACAGTACAGTACAGTACAGTACAGTACAGTACAGTACAGTACAGTACAGTACAGTTCAGCTTCAGATGTAAGATTTAAGCATTTAAGTTATAAGTTATTAGTTAGTTAGTTAGTTGTGTACGTTACCTACACGACCAAGGCCAATGTAATGAGCTTTGACACGGCATGCATTCTGACACTGACATTAATCGGTCCCGGATCAGCTTTAAACCTACAATCTGACTCTGAAACTAACCATTTCCGAAGAATTTTTCGGACTCTGTTGTTTTCATCAATAAATACTGTTGATAGATCGCTCGGGCAATTAATAATGCTGCAGAAACTTGCATGCAAAATTAAATAGCAATGCAGTGCAGTACTAATGCATCGCTGTGATTTTGTGATGATTTGTCTTGCTATAGACCCTTGTCCTGCTATAGACCCTTGTCCTGCTATAGACCCTTGTCCTGCTATAGACCCTTGTCCTGCTATAGACCCTTGTCCTGCTATAGACCCTCGTCCTGCTATAGACCCTTGTCCTGCTATAGACTCTTGTCCTGTTATAGACACTTGTTCTGTTATAGACCCTTGTCCTGCTATAGGCCCTTGTCTTGCTATAGACCCTTGTCCTGCTATAGACCCTTGTCCTACCATAGACCCTTGTATACATGGAGACGTTTGGGGCTAACAATGCAAATATATATGTGGACCAAAAGCCTTGGCCTGAAGATTCACATTGCCACACCACCACACGAAACGAAATTACCACAGTAGAGGTTGGCAGTGACATGTTGACAACCATATCGCCATTACTCAATCAGCCAATGTCCCAGATGACACCGAATGCGAACAATACCTCTCTTGGCAACCAGCATTTAGCGGGATGGTTGGCGACAATATATGTTACCATGTTAACCATATGTCACTACATATAGGCCTGGAGAAAACATGCGAATGACAATAACTGACGAGTTTTATCTGATTGTTCAATATTTTTCCGTTTTCCAATGAAATTTATCAATTTCCAGATATGGATGTACAATAAAAGATGTACAATAAAATAAAACGATTGTCTAATTGTTGTAAATTTATTGAGGTTTATTTAATAAATCAATATGTATATTGATATATTTACCGGATAAAAAGCCTAAAATTCTGGTGAAAACTAAGGAGACGTACAATTAAAAGCTTAAACTAGTGGTCAGCTCTCAAACGCGCATGCGTGGCCATTGTCATGGCTGTCAGGTGTCTATACATCAGTTGTAGCCTACATTGTATCATGTGTAGGCCTATGATACCGGTACACTAGGCTACATGTTGATTCACACTGGGTCTAAAAATATATATTCAAATTCACCTGCAATCGGCAGGGTACAGGCCGCAAAATTATGGGCACGGGCAGCTGGTGGTATCGGTTGCCATGTCAACACGACAGGTGTACAACATAGATATTGGGACCTAATGTCGGCAAAGAGCATAACTAAGAGAAATATCATCTGATAGTAGCTGACTATTTTTTTGAATTATTACCCATAGATGTCGCTTAAGTATATAGTCTCACTGTGATTTAAGAGCTCGATATGATCTTGTTTCATGACTGTTGGCCAGGACTGGGTCACTTTGAATTGTGGGAGTGTAGTTGTCCCGCAAATAATCATCAGTTGACCATGGCTTTAACCATGTTTAAATTTGGATAACTATGGTCAACCATGGTCAACCATGATGGAGACTGATAGAGACTATGGTCAACCATGGTTAACTATGATAAAATTCAGGTTACCACCATGGTCAAATTTGAGATACATGCTTGACCATGGTAAACCGTGATAAAATTGGCTAAAACCATAGTCGGATTTGGCAGACCATGGTCAACCATGATAAATTTGCTGTGACAGTGTTTACGTTTAGATGACCATGGTCAACCATGGTCAGATTCTGGAGACATGGAATAACATTATCACCTTTATAAATTGGTTGAATAGCATGGTCAGATTTGGCAGACTAAATCTAGTCTGCAGTCTAGGTTAATATTTTCAATAATAATATGAAAGATTATTTATAAAAGCCAAAAATCACGTTTCTAGACATCCAGGATTCATATAGTACCATGTAAGTGGGATGTCAAACAATGGGCTGTAAGTTGTAACGTTACCTGAATCAATTTCTGGCTATCTGGACTATCTGTCTAGGCCCTATACAGGGAAAACTGATTGTTGGCTTGCCTACTAGGGAACTGTTGATCTATGTAGCTCACATTCAGACTAGGTGAAATGTAGTTATCCACTGTGACAATCATTATATGTCAATTGATTTATAGGCCCACACTGAGTAGCTGCTACTCAGCTACTGTTGTCAATCTCAGATGTTGATAGGCCTAACTTATATATTATGATGATAGACTTGAGTCCGAGTACTAGAGATTCACTGAGTGTAAACCCTAATAATAATTCTTAAATTTATATTTTGTCAATGACTTGTACTTACACAAAATATTTTTTTACAAAATAGGCTAGATGGTGTGCTCCTCTCCTCTGGGAGAATTTAGCTTCACATCACACGAAATGGGATTATTTAATAAACAATTTCTTGACAAATTCTGCTTGGCTTGACACATCAGTTGAAATGCTATGATTCTTCCTTTAGTAACTCTTGACCCTTTGTGGCCCATGTATGTCAGCTGACTTATTCTGTATAAAACTCTGCAATAATTCAGTGTAGAATACCACTAGGCGTGCACATTAAAATCGGGTGTCTAGATTGAGGCTTCAATTTGATATCTGTTAATTAAAAATGCGGGTAATTTTCATTCACTGTGGATTTGTTTCCATCCGTAAAACATTATTATATTGACCCAATGCTGGTTTCAAGTTGCATCAACTTTAACCTTTTCCGCACGGGGACCGTCTTCAAAGTTCAGACGTCAGAATTTGACGTCTACAGACGTCAGAATCTGAAATCTAAAGACGTCCCCGCATTGAAAGAATTAAAGATGTGTAATGGGCGTAGACCCATGACATCACATTCAAATAAAGCGAAAATAGAAGACATTTATGATAATTTCAAATTGAAACAACCCTTGAGGCTTGGTCTCCATGGTTTATACACAAATATTTCAGCGTCGTAATGGTTAATCTGACATTGAGTCAGTATATAGTGTTTGTTGGTCAGTTTCAGATGCCAACATTGGGCCAATGTTGAGCCGTCGTTGTATGAAAGTCCATCATTTGTTTATTATTATTGTTTTTATATCATGGGGGCGATTTTTAGTGGACCAGACGGACGTCAAAATATATCTTATCGGCGCCTGGATGACAAACACAAACGCTAGGCGGCACTCTCATCTTGGTCTCGGCGATGTCTCCCTCTCATCACAAAATCTCGCCACATCCCACGTGACTACGTCAAGTCTCGCGTGGCTACACGGGATCGGGGATACCGTTTAGGGGAATATCTCCACCAAATTGAGGGAGATGTTATCATAAGTGGTAAACAGGGAAGGTGGTGAATGATAACAACAGGGCTGTTATCTTCATCAGCATCACCGTCACTGGGATGCTGATGTAAATGCTACATCCTGTCCCAGCAACACTTGTCATTCAACCAATGCTTTTTCAATGTTGGGCCAGCGTTGAAGACGGTGGTCCAGCATTGAAACAGCATCGGGTGAATGACCCGTGTTTGCTGGGGTGTCCCTTACTCTGGTATGTATACCACACATATTCTAGCAATGACATATAGCTATTGAACGAGACTATTATATCTGTCATTGACAATATTTGCCCTCTGTTGGGAATTGCACCCAAATACAGCACTTGTATCTGCTCAAATGTGTAAAACAATGGCAGATGTAAACGGTCGAAGTTCCATTAGAATACATACACGATACATTTTATGTTATAATCTTAAGCGACATCATGTTTGCGATTAGTTACAAGCGCCGAAATGGCTGCAAATGCCGTATGCTCCAAAAAAGGGAGTTGAAATGGTACATGAATGAACAGGTCCAGTGACCAGGGGTATTATGAGTCAAGCGCACATACCATTGTCTGGTGTGCTATATAATAACTTATCATTTTTATTATTATTAAACTACGGATCACTATTAATTATGCCCAATGCGATGAATGTTGCTTATAATATTCACCCCCGCGGCGGCGTACCGTGTGGAATACAGTAAGCAGCCCTTCTCGGTGAGGGCTGCCTAATTATGCTCTATGTGATTAACATGATTAATGCTGCTTATAATATTCACCCCGGAAAAAATGAGCCATTGGCCCAACTTTGGGGTAATGTTGGGTCAGCGTCGCAGATGGCGGGTCAGCATTATAAAAGCATTGGGTCGATGTGTCTGTTTGCAGGTAATTTGATGCAGCACACAACGTTGGGATAATGCTGGTGTAATGTTGGGCCAGCATCGCAGATGGTGGGCCAACCTTATATCAACATTATAGGCTGTACAGAATAAGATAGGATTAAAATAGGATTGCAAATATTTTAAAAGAGAACAAAAATAAGCCGCTTGGGAAAATCAAGTTCATGGAGGTCACAGAATGATGAAATGTGAACTCAATCAAGCCTTAGTCATCACTTTAGATATGGAAATATCATATCTAAAGGAGCGTAGTCATGAATAACCTGTTTGTAAAGTTTAACTCGAAGTTAGGGCTAAAGGTGGTGGACAGATGGACGGACGGACGACAATAGAAATCAAAAAGAAATTTGCTGATGCCTAAAAGGTGGACAAAACATACAAAGGTGTAAAATGGAAGCACAATTAGGATCATTGCCATGGTTGTAGCTTGATTAAGTTATATCAAATATATTCATTATATCTAGTAGAAAACCAGTTTATATGACACAAACTAAGCCACGAATCCTACACACTTCTGATTGCCGTGTGGACTTAGTGCTAGAATGGTAGCTAACCCTCCACACTGACACAATCTTATTTGATTGTTGGGCCACCTTTCATAGTGTAAACCAATGAATTCATTGTGTAAACCTATCCTTGTGTAAACCTATCCTTGTGTAAACCAAGGAAAATTTATAGTGTAAGGCCGGCGGGTTGTACAAGCAATGATACAAAAGACATCGACCCAATGTTGGTTTACTGTTGGTCCACCGTCTACGACGCTGGCCCAACATCAAACCATCATTAGTTCCAGGTCTGAGTTTTCTGGTTGAGCCGCTCTGACTAAGCTCCCGCCCACCCGCCACCGACACCCGTGTCCAGGGTGGCCTATCATAAACCCTCTTATTATCGCCTCTTATTTATTGTCGCCACTTTCATGATGGAGTATTTTATTGTTAACAGCGGCTAATCCAGGCTAGGATCCTGTAAATAGCCCTACCCACTGGGCACAACGTTGTTGTGACTTTGAATTAACGTCATTGACGTTGATTAAAATTCCCAACAACGTCGTGTGCCTAGTGGGTACCGTACCAACTCCTTCCCCAAGGCAAATAAAAATATCCTGATTTTACAATGTTTGTTGGTTGCTGAACTTTAGTCAAAATATGCCATGTGGTTGTGAAAACAACCAGGAAGCTTAACCCCTTGAGATCTGAGATACTCAATTTAAATCTTCAGTCACTTGAAGCTGTGTCTCGCTACCGCGATACACAACTTCAAGTGACTGAAAATTACTGGCATTTGTAAAATAAGGTTATATCAGCTTCATCTGTTCATAGCATTACGATTGTTTTCATTTTTAGGAGCTAGTTGCACATAAACAGATAAATATGCAATTCAATTCAAATAAATACAATTGCTTATTGGAATAAATCACAATATATCATGATATTCCGCAAAACAACAACATACAGAAAACAATGAAAAAATTCTAATCATGCAACTGACTGTAAACACATAACCATATAATCAGTGCTCTTGGTGTTAAAGTGTTAAACCTTATTGGTCACATAGGGTGATTTGGTGAAAGTCGGCGTCCTGTGTTGTGACGGTCCCGGTGGATGAAAGAGGGGGGGGGGGGGGCAGATCCAGCTTCCTGGAGACAGGCGCGGCCTTTGTAGACCATCCCGGCGAACATATAACCCTGGCCCAATGATGGTCCAATAGATCATCTGTGACGGCGGGCCAGCATTAGGCCAACATTGGGTGAACGTGTTGTTTTCCCAACAAAGTGTTTCTCAGTCAGGGGTTAATTACCCCGGTCACTAGGGTCAGATAAGGGGTGGTTTGTTCTGGTGGAGGCGAGGGGGATCCCAGCCAGGGCTCTGTTTTCACTCAGATCCCTAGATTAAGTTGCCATGGTTACACAGTCTGAATCCAATTCGTGTATTGTTTGTCCGTCCGTCCGTCCGTCCGTCCATCCAATCAATCAATCAATCAATCAATCAATCAATCAATCAATCAATCAATCAATCAATCAATCAATCAATCAATCAATCAATCAATCAATCAATCAATCAATCAATCAATCAATCAATCAATCAATCAATCAATCAATCAATCAATCAATCAATCAATCAATCAATCAATCAATCAATCAATCAATCAATCAATCAATCAATCAATCAATCAATCAATCAATCAATCAATCAATCAATCAATCAATCAATCAATCAATCAATCAATCAATCAATCAATCAATCAATCATTCATTCATTCATTCATTCATTCATTCATTCATTAATTCGCTCATCTGTCCACCCATCTGTCCGTCCTTCCGTCCGTTTATTCATTCATTCATTCATTCGCTCATCTGTACGTCCATCGGTCCGTCCGTTCGTCCGTTTATTCATTGATCTGTTGATTGATTCATTCGCTCAGCTGTCCGTCCGTCCGTCTATTAATTCATTCATTCATTCGCTCATATGTCCGTCCGTCCGTATCTCCGTTCGTCCGTTCATTCATTCATTCATTCATTCATTCATTCATTCATTCATTCATTCATTCAGTCATCCATTGATGCATTCCTTCACGTTTGTTTGCTTTTTCATTTGCACATACACAGCCACATTGACTAAAATCAGGTCCAGTCCTGATATTTACCGTTAACAAGTCTTGGGAATTAAAATAAACGAACCAAAAATTTAATAATGATAAAATTAATTCGTACATCAGACAAGTCTGTTGGATTCATCGCGTGAAATGGACGAAAAGCACAAATCAAACCACAAATCACTCAAGTGATGCGCGGCTTGGTCTGGATGAAAATTAACAGAAAAAAATACTGAAATAAAAGCATGTGAAAATGTAACTTATTTTTGTTGGTCTACGTGGGTCACATATTATATATTTATTCACATGATGATATTAAATGTGTACAGCCATTTAATTGAAATGTATCCCTTTATCATGTTTAGGCAGCTTTCGTTTCATTTTCAGTGGGTGGTGAGTGGAATACTATACATAACAATTACCGTTGAGATGGGCAGAACAAATTACCACGCAGTGTGCGTTAACGCTATGTGCGTTAAGAATAATAATTCTGATTCAAACACAATATGGGCATACGTTGGGCCAATGTTGGTTTGAGGTTGGCCCACCGTCTGAGACGCTGACACAGCCTTAAACCAACATTGGCAGAATGTATCATGTATTCTCATCGAAGCTAGAATAAATTTTCTTATTCAAATGGATGACGATAGTCTACTTCCCAATAATATCATAAAAAAATGATTATTTGACTGGGAAACCATGTTAATTTGTCCAATTTGAAGGGGTATTATTTACTTTGGAATCATTAGGCTCTGTCACTTTACAATGTAGCCACCATTTGATACCAAGGTGACGCTGTACTAGTTTAGTTATTTAACCATCTGATTCCTACCATAATCAGCTTTTGTACCATGTCGTTACCGCATCCTTGTCCTTAAAGGGTCGTCTCTGTCACTTTACAATGTAGCCACCCTTTGATACCAAGGTGACGCTGTACTAGTTTAGTTATTTAACCATCTGATTCCTACCATAATCAGCTTTTGTACCATGTCGTTACCGCATCCTTGTCCTTAAAGGGTCGTCTCTGTCACTTTACAATGTAGCCACCCTTTGATACCAAGGTGACGCTGTACTAGTTTAGTTATTTAACCATCTGATTCCTACCATAATCAGCTTTTGTACCATGTCGTTACCGCATCCTTGTCCTTAAAGGGTCGTCTCTGTCACTTTACAATGTAACCACCCTTTGATACCAAGGTGACGCTGTACTAGTTTAGTTATTTAACCATCTGATTCCTACCATAATCAGCTTTTGTACCATGTCGTTACCGCATCCTTGTCCTTAAAGGGTCGTCTCTGTCACTTTACAATGTAGCCACCCTTTGATACCAAGGTGACGCTGTACTAGTTTAGTTATTTAACCATCTGATTCCTACCATAATCAGCTTTTGTACCATGTCGTTACCGCATCCTTGTCCTTAAAGGGTCGTCTCTGTCACTTCACAATGACAGAAACGACCCTTTGATACCAAGGTCAGGTAGAGATGTATGAGGTTTAACCCTTTGATTCCTTGAATAAGCCGTTATAATATCAATTGGTACCAATATGCCATAGTGTGTAGGTCTATGAGGGGGCGGGCGGGGGGGGGGGGGGCATATGCGAATAATTTGATATGTCCTCAGCCGTTAATCATAATATAAAAAATATAAAATAATATTGACATAGCCTATAAATCAGGTCCATGCATAAACAGATAATATCAGGGGGGTAACCTTGGCCGCTAGGGCTGGCGTTGTGTAGATAATTAAAATAACAAATTCATTCCCGTCCTATCTCATTGTAAACATGAGATCACACGAGATGGTAGACGTTGAAGTGATGTGATTGGTCGTATCAGTCACGTGTGTGGGCGTGTATAGATGTGATTGACAGGTGGCTTGGGTCTATTGGCATCATCATAACCCCAGAACATATTACACCTACCTGATAATAACACATTTTACGTCCATTCACAAACACAGCATTGCCTTCTAAACAGAGCACTAAACTCTACGATAACCATATTTCATATATCATCCATCATGAAATCAGCATCAAATCTGAGAATGTGTTCTTTAGTTACAAACTCTGAAGTTTAGCTGGCGTTGGTTCTCTGTCTGTATACAGTGTGTATGTGTAAGGTCACAGTGGTGGTGTGTACAGACACAGCTAAACACAGTCACCTGTATAGTACACAGCTAAAACAGTCAAGTGGCGCAGTACCAACATTAGCTAAACGTTGATGATGGCTAGACATTAAGCCGACATTGGTGCAGTTCTAATCTGACTGATGTGTGCCTCCCTATTATATTTTTGTCAATAATTTACCTAAATCTGCCTCATACATAGGCCCCTAGTCATAAATATGAAGCAACACTAGGTATGCCATACTATACTGACGGGTGAAGGCAAACAGCAGTAACTGATAACTTGAGTAGTGAGCAGTTATTGCTGTTTGTCTTCAGGGTTACAATTCTACCATGCAAAGCCAAAATGCAGTATCTGCTTACTTATAAAGTAAGCATATACTGCATTTTGGCTTTGCAGAACAGAATTATTTAGAAAAGTAAGCAGATACTGCATTTTGGCTTTGCACGGTAGAATTATTTAGTGAACAAAACCGGTAACAAGTTTCGTACAAAATTATTTTAGAAAAAACTTCGAAATATAGCTCAATAATTCAATCTCGGAAATAATCCCATTACAAACAATAAACACGTTGAATCATATACTGCAGTCTGTAACTTGAAACGAATAAAAAGTACTTGGGACGTTGAGGGGACGACTTATTTGGACGACTTATTTGGACGTTAGTAAGGGGACGACTTATTATTCCGCCAATCAATTAATTAACATACACAAAAAAGGTCCTTCAAAAATATTGAGAAGTCTTTGAAATGTCCTTGAAAATCCTTGAATTTTGTATTTGAGAAAGTGTGGCAACCATGTGGCAACCACAAGACGTTCACCCAATGTTAGGCGGATGTTGGGCCAGCATTGTGACGGTCAGCCATAATTCATCTAACATTGGGTGTCCATATTGTGTTTTATCTGCCATTGAAAAACAATGTATTCCGGTAAATGAAATAGACCAAGTTATTATTATTAAAATTAATAATGGTTTGTAAATGTGAAAATACGAATTATTAGTGAAGCCGAAAAATCAGCTAATTTTGGTCAAAGAAAGTGTTTTTTGTTCATCTGGTATCATCTCATTAGGGGTCATAGGGGTCGCTAGGTGTATAGGGGTCATTAGGGGTCATAAAACAATCCCTGGTCAACGTCCTGCACTTCACGCAGGGAATAAATTACCACGCAGTGTGCGTTAACGCACTGTGCGTTAAGAATAACAGTTCTGATTCAAACACGATATGGGCCTACGTTGAGCCAATGTTGGTTTAAGGCTGGCCTACCGTCGGCGACGCTGGCCCAACCTTTAGTCAATTCTGGCAGAATGTATTATGTATTCTCATCCACTCGAAGCTGGAATAACGCATTTTTCGTATTCGAATGGATGAAAATAGTTTACGTCCAAATTAATATCCTGAAAAAATGACTAGTTGATGGAAAACCAAGGTAATTTGTCCAATTTGAAGGGGTAATATATACTTTTGAATCATTAGGCGTTAAATTAGTTCTGACGTCCACATGGTCTAAATGCTAGACTACATTCAGGAAGCAAATGAGCAAGGACCGTCTATAGACGTTAGATTCTGACGTCAATAGACGTCAGATTCTAAAATAATTAACGTCAACCCATAACAAAGGTATTCAAATGATGCGGAAAGAGCCAAATAAGACATTTATGATGATTTCAAATTGTTTTTATTGTTTTTTTTTAAAATATTCCAGTGTTGTATTTTTTAATGTTGATCCATCGTCTGCGACGCTGAACCAGCATTAAAACAACACTGGGTGAAGGTGCAATGATTGCCGAGAGAATTTCTATCGACTTGAGAATCTCAGAGGAATTATAAAGAGGCACGGGTTTGAAATGTGTAACAGATACAGAAAGGACTCGAACCCCAAACAGTACAATGGGCAGTTCGCACCACTAATTATGTACAGCCTTGATAATACTGAGCCACGGGTTTGAAAGGTGTTCACACAACAGAAAAAGAAAGGAGTCGAACCCCAAACAGTATAATTGGCAGTTCGCAGCACTGAATATGTACAACTTTGATACCACGGGTTTGAAAGGTGTAACAGATACAGAAAGGATTCGACCCCAAACAGTACAATGGGCAGTTCGCAGCACTAAATATGCCAAGCCTTGATAATACCTCCAGCCAAGCCGGATTCGAACTCCGTCCACAGCCAAGCGGAATAAGCATAGTCTTAGAATGGGACTGCGATCAATGAGCGGTCTAAGGCTTGCCAGCTAACATTGGGCCACCGCATTCTGAGTGCTGGGCCAGCATTATAGATGCTGGGCCAGCACTCAGACTGCGGTGAACCAACGTCTAGTCAATTCTCTCGTGGGTACGGGGAATACAAGGTTTGGATGTGCGATAAATAAATATTGTGTTGAATGACTTAGTTTAATGATTTAAAACAACACCACAAAACTCCCAAAATCAGAGAACACATTATTTTCTCCAACTAACGGTTAGTATTATAATTATACAGGCCTACTGCGATAACGTCTGGTATTCTACCCCCGACCAATAAAATGATCCTATTTTTGTTCATATTTTGTTCAATTTGAAATCATCATCAGATTATAAATGTCCTATAGTCAGCTCTTTCCACTTCATTTGAATACCTATGTTATGGGTTTACTGCCATTATATTTTTTTAATTCTTTCAGTGCGGGGATCGACTTTAGACGTCAGATGCTGAAGTCTAAAGCCGGTCCCCGCAGTGAAAGGGTTAAATACCCCCAGGGATTAAGGGGTGGTATCTGATACTTCACAAAGTGGCAAATACCACTCTTTATTCCACATAATAAATTCATAACTTTAAGGAGTAAATCATGCTTATTTGAACAAAACTTGTATCCTGATGTAAACATTCCAAAATTCGACCTGTGACGTCATAATAATTATATATCAATTATATATTAATAACTATGACGCACTTTAACCCTTGCCTTGCTAAGTTGTTTGTTATTGTTTATCATTTGAGGCTGAACCCTAACAAAATGTCCAGTTTCAAATGACTAAAAATAATTCTATCTATGGGAAATAGACATTTCCAGACTTGAATGATTTTATTAACTTGAGCATCTTTTATAAAGCAATTAATTAATTTGGATGGCATTCTATTCAGGATAAATGTGTGACCTCTGGGCAATAGTTAGGTCACCAGAGACATGTGACCGGGTCTGCCGCGAAGTGAGATAGGCAGCCAGGGCATGCCGGGTAACTACAGTGTAGGTCTACAGATTATGAAATGATAGCTTTTATTGACAAACCATATAATAAAAGACCTATAATCCGAACAAACACGGGACTTAGACCTTGTGTTGTTTCAATGTTGGTTCAGCGTCGCAGACGATGGGCCAACATTGAAACAACACATGGTCTAAGTCCCGTGTTTGTTCGGATTATATTATTTAATAATTATAATGACATCTATCAGCTCTAATATAGCTGAGTGATGCCATAGTAAAAAAATAACATTATTATAATTATTGTAAATGTTAGGCCTATACCAATATTATAGAGCTATAGCCTAGCTAGGTCTTAACTCTTTAACCCTTTACGCTGAGACCAAAGGGTTTTTTAAATTTGAAATCATCATTATAAATGTCTTAGTATAGCTCTTTCTGCTTCATTTGAAAACCTATGTTATGTGTCTACGGCCATTAGGCCTCTATAACTTTTTTTTAATTTTTTTAGGCCAAGTGCGGGGCCGTCTTTATACGTCAGATTCTGACGTCTATAGACGTCATATTCTGACGTATAAAGACGGTCCCAGCGCTGAAAGGGTGAAGCCTTCTGGGACATTGATCAACGAGCCGCGGACCCAGGTTCGCCACATCTGGAAGTAGTCACCACACGCCACTGTGCCCTCCATCAAACAGGAGGCCATAATCCAATGCTGGTTTAATGTCGGACCATCGTCTACAGCGCTGGCCCAACGCTAAACCAGCAATGGGTCAACTTGTCGGAAGTCTGGGCCAAGTCTGTTTAATTGGTTTATGTCATCTACCCTGTCAAACTGTGTTTATACATGTTATAGGGCAGGTTTCTGCTTACGCCGGGCGGCCAGTAGGCCTACTCTGAATAATCATGATAATAGCTGTCACCACCACAGCTAAAAACAGCATGCCAAACTGGGGATTTCTATATTATAACAAAAACATCCTTATGGTATAAAAATTGACTTTTTTGTTGTCATGACCTCAGCCAAATCTCTGGCTAGAACCTTGATAAGGGGGAAGTTATTTATCATTTATAATTTATGTAGGCCTATGTCAAATGCTCAAAGGTTTCATGTTTTAAAATGGGGCCTACTGGTAGCCTACGGTCGTGCAAAGCCAAAAGGTAGTACCTGCTTACTTTTCAATGAATCATGTAGGCTACTGTCCTTTGGCTTTGTAGCCAAAATGCAGTATCTACGTACTCCTCAAAGAATCAAATACTGCCCTTTGGCTTTGCAGGGTAGAGTGGGCTTACTCCACTCTACAAAGCAAAAAGGCAGTATCTGCGTACTTCTTATTATCAGATATACTGCCCTTCGGCTTTGTAGAGTAGGCCTAGGCCTATTCTACCCTGCAAATCCAAAAGGCCCTATCTGATTACTTTTCAAGGAATCAGATAGGGCCTACTGCCTTTTACTTTTAGCTTTACTTGGTACAGTAGGCTTAGACCAATACGGCATTAAGCTAGATCTAGCCTACTAGACTACATATAATTTTACGAAATTTTCGGGGCTCTTGGGATTATGATGGGAAATGTAGTGAACGACAGGTGAACAGCATAAGGCTACATTGCCGTTGACGGCCTACATGACTAATAAAGATAATTATTGTTCAGGAATCAAGACCCACGTCATAATCACCATGTTAACAAGTAGACTTGGCTGTCAAACAACAAAACCACAACTCAAGTGAATGACTCTATTGAGTGAACTCTGAAAGTGACTTTATTGAGTGAAAAGGAAAATACCAAATAATGTGGAGTATAAATTATACCGCCATAGGGCCTACTGCTGGGCCGGCGTGGCAGATATTGGCCCAGAATTCAGCCAACGGTACTAGGCCTGTACTGTCGGCCTCTACTCAATTATTTTCATAGCATAGGCCTGGTCCCACATCAGATTATTTTATTAACATTTTTCATATAAACATAGTAGACTAGCCTTTACTACCAAAGGCAAATAGCAGTAACTGCTCACTTGAAATGTAAGTAGTTACTGCTGTTTGTCATCGCACGACAGTAGGCACTATAGACCCTGACCTAATGACCCCTGACCCAGTGACCAAAGCAATGCTGGATACACCATTATTAGACTGTGAATGTGATGGATCTAGGTCTGCAAGGAGATTGTAGACCTAGAGTCTACATGTTGTAGGCTGGGATAAATATAGTAAATATTATAGGCCAACCTGGAAAATAAGGCCAAAATGACACATTCAAAGGTCTACTTTAGATAGACTAGGCCTAGCGAGGGTTTCTTTTCTTCGAGTAGCGAGTATCGAGTCTTGAAAAGCGAGTATCGAGTTTGAAAAAACGAGTATCGTGTTTGAAAAAGCGAGTATCGAGTTTGAAAAAGCGAGTATCGAGTTAGAAAAAGCTAGTATCGAGTCTGAAAAAGCGAGTATCGAGTTTGAAAAAACGAGTATCGAGTTAGAAAAAGCGAGTATCGAGTGTGAAAAAGCGAGTATCGAGTTAGAAAAAGCGAGTATCGAGTTAGAAAAAGCGAGTATCGAGTTTGAAAAAGCGAGTATCGAGTTAGAAAAATGAGTATCGAGTCTGGAAAAGCGAGTATCGAGTTAGAAAAAGCGAGTATCGAGTTAGAAAAAGCGAGTATCGAGTCTGGAAAAGCGAGTATCAAGTTAGAAAAAGCGAGTATCGAGTTAGAAAAAGTGAGTATCGAGTTAGAAAAAGCGAGTATCGAGTTTGAAAAAGCGAGTATCGAGTTAGAAAAAGTGAGTATCGAGTCTGGAAAAGCGAGTATCGAGTTAGAAAAAGCGAGTATCGAGTTAGAAAAAGCGAGTATCGAGTCTGGAAAAGCGAGTATCGAGTTAGAAAAAGCGAGTATCGAGTTAGAAGAAAAAAAACTGGCCCACTGCCTAGGACGCTGGCCCACCATCACACCAGCATTCCCACCTGTGAGATCAGTCACAGAGTTATCTGCTGTAAGCTTGTGACACTGATGACAGATAAAGTGAATGACCTCTGACCGCAGATGTCAAGTGATGCCCGTGACGCCACGTGAGAAACTCAGCCCAAAAAACTTACAAACCCCAACGCTGAAGCAGGGGTTAGGCCATCGATGGTGACGTTGGCCCAACATTGCGTCGGTTTCATATGTATATCTGCGTGATGCAGTTACCCTTTTGCATTCGGTACTTTATACACATGCGAGTCCACAATATCTATCTGAGGTTTACAGTGATCTCGAAGAGTGTAAGACATAGTATATTCCGCCGGTGTCTAATTTGCAAGCTGCCCTGAGATGACCTTGACCTGACCTTGCGGCGCTACCTCAACAAAGCACAACATTACTAATCGTTTTTTGTTAATCAACCAAATACATTTAAATTGTGTCTTAATCATGAGATATGTATACCCTATATGTTTCAATCTATTAGCGAGCCCAAGACTTGCCTGTGTCAAATGTTGGTGAAATCGTATGCGATTTTGCTGGTATGTTTAGAACGAAATATGTTTTCACCCCCTCATCTGGAGATACGAGCTTGGGGTTGGCCAGGCTTCAGGGATTCGGCGGTGACTCGATACTCACTTTTTCTAACCTAATACTCGTTTTTTTAGACTCGATACTCGCTTTTTCTAGCTCGATACTCGCTTTTTCAAACTCGATACTCGCTTTTCAAACTCGATACTCGCTTTTTCAGACTCAATACTCGCTTTTTCAAACTCGATACTCGCTTTTCAAACTCGATAATCGCTTTTTCAGACTCGATACTCGCTTTTTCTAACTCGATACTTGCTTTTTCTAACTCGATACTCGCTTTTTCAAACTCGATACTTGCTTTTTAAAACTCGATACTCGCTTTTCTTAACTCGATACTCGCTTTTTTTAACTTGATACTCGCTTTTCATAACTCGATACTCGCTTTTTTAACTCGATACTCGCTTTTTAAAACTTGACACTCGCTTTTTTTAACTCGATACTCGCTTTTTTAATTCGATACTCGCTTTTTGAAACTCGATACTCGCTTTTCTAGACTCGATACTCGCTTCTTACCTCTAGCATACCTCAGGCCTAGCAATAGGCTACTTGTCATTATGTTGTTGGTTTAATGTTGGGACAGCGTCGCAGACGGTGGGCCAACATTAACCCAACATCGGGTTAACGTCCCGTGTCTGCTGGGCCCTATGTAGGCCTACTAGTAGGCCCAACAGCAACATTTTGTGAAAAAATAATTTCGGCACTAAATATAGGCTTATAGGCTATAGGCCTATACTGTGCGACGTGGAATGTGCGACGTTGGCCCAGCATTAAACCGACATTGGTTCAACGTCTGGTGCTTGTTGGTTAGGTCTATGGCGTACACTATGGTGCATGGCTATTTATTAAAAATCCCTGGTGCATAGTTATCATGATTATTTTATGAACCGATTTCCTTGACATTTTTGAGAGTCTATTTTCTAGTCAAATCCTAACAAAGTTAAAAAATTCGCAACATTATATTGAATATTTCAAAAGTTAGACCATTCGGGTGTAATGGGTTAAGGACGTCATAGATTTAATTTAGGCCTACTAGGCCTACATGTCAAATGGTGTAACTTTTGAAATACCGCATTTATAGTCTATCAGTTTACGAAATTTGTACGGATATTGGGATTCTGTTGAAATATAAATTTCATGAAAATCGGTGGATAATTGACGAGAAATCAACGACAACATGCGCTACTGGTTAGTTCTGGATAAAACTATAGAGCTATGCAAATCGTCAGACATTGGCCAAACGCCTTAAATTCTACCTACGCTGGACCAGCATTCAGAAAACTCTGGGCCAATGTGATGGTTGTATGATTTTAAAAAGAAGACAATACATCCTATCAAAAGACAAACAGCAGAAACTGGTGACTTGTAATGTAAGCAGTTACTGCTGTTTGTTATCAAAGGGCAGTACAGCACAGCGTACCCAATGGTTCATCCAACTATAGTTGCAGTCAACTTCCAGCGTTGGGTGTTTTTCGCCGATTTCTCAGTCAATTCTAAATCAATTTCCATGAAATTTAGCAAGCTATCTTTTCAAGTATTCCGGCGCCTACCCTGAAAATTTCGTAAAATTTGAATGAGTATTTCAAAAGTTAGACCATTTGACATGTAGTGGAATTTCGTGATTGAGGCTGATAGCGTTTAATGGGTTTATAGAGGAGCGTCATAATTTGCAAAAACTACATGTCAAATGGTCTAACTTTTAAACTACATAATATTTTTTCTTGAATTTTTTTTTCAGGGAAGTTGCCGTTAGACTAGAAAATAATGCTTGCCAAATTTCATGGAAATCGGATAAAAATTGTGTGAGTAATTGGCGAAAAGCATGCAACGCAAAAGTGGCAGATTTAATGTGATTTTTACTATAGACTGTTCAGATATTATTACATATTTTCTAATGAAAAGGAGAGAAAGTTCAAATTTACATCAATCACAAGGTTTTTATAGGCCTATAAGTTTGTAGAAATGCCCACTTGCCGTGGAGAAGTGTGTGCTAGAAATGCCCCAGCCGGAGAACCCAAAGCAAAACGTTCTGCCAAACAACAAATTCAATAGAGATGATGATGTAGATCTATTGGTAGCCCTGAATACAAGGCCATTCCGCCCGAGCTGCAGGCGGAATAGCCTTGTATTCAATTTAAAGATACAGCCCCATAGGGACGGCCTGGTTCAAAGTTTGCTCCATAGCTGTCAAACAGGAATGACCAGGACTGTCCAGGGAAGCAGGACATGACATTTTTCATAAAGTAGAGTCTAATAACCAGATAACATGAATAATAAACATGATAAAAGATAAAAAGTTTTTATGAAGGTTGGCCCTGGTTAGACTACATGGAGCATAAAAGGCAAACAACAGTAACTGCTGACTTGTAAAGTAAGCAGTTACCTCTGTTTGGCTTTGAATACATAATAGTATCTAAGTGTGACGTCACAATTATAGAATGGAATGATTTATTCCCACACTATACATTGGCGCAATGTCGGCTCAATGTTGGCTCAGCGTCTCAGATGAGATTCTCCTGATATGATTATTTATGATAACTGACCACAGTAAACATGACAGGCGTACCCAATGCTGGCTCAACGTTGGCCCATCATCGCAGATGGCGGGCCAGCATTAAAACAGCATTGGGTGATCTGTCCACATTGTTAAGTTGTAGACAGCTATGTCAGATTGTCTGTAACTTATTTATAGAGAAATTATTATTCTTAGAAATTTCTTGGATTATATCTACCCATTCATAGCACTATCCTATCATCTTATCACCAGAGGTTGAACCAATGTTGGTCCACCGTCTACAACGCTGGCCCAACATTACATCAACCTTACATCAACTTCACGCGAGATGTGAATTGCCAAACAGTGAATGTAAAGCAGTTTAAAATATCGCATTGATTGTAACATCTGGAAGTTGTAGGTCGCCCACCATTTCTGATAAATATTATACATTATATGGGTAAAACCAAAAATTGGGGTAACTTTGTAGCATCAAAAATGGCAGTGAGGTGACCATCAAAGAGGAGGAAAACTACTTCATAGGTTTGGTGCACTGATCCCAATAGAGCATGAAAAAGCCACTGGCTGCGCTAGAAATTTTTTTTTTGCTTCAAAAAATCATTTTAAAAAAGTTGCAGCATTCCACTTACTACTCCGTTACCAAATCCAAACCATTTAAAAAAAATTGTTACTTTGTTTAGCTTGACATCACACTTTTAAACGTGATATCCTTATTGAAGCATAATACTAAACAATCGTACATCAAAACTGCTGAAAATTAAAAAAAAAATTGATGGGATGAACAAAAATCTTTATTTCGACTCCGTTACCAAGCCAAAAAATACTCAACTCCGTTACCAAATGTTTGGCTCGACATAAATATAAACTGTATATTTTCTTATCATAACATCGATCACAAATGGGTGCTCTATTAATATGGGGACAACGAGCCATGTTTTAAAAGACTATATCATCGATCATTATGACTGTAAAACCCATAAAATTCGACAATTCACCACTCCGTTCCCTTTTCTTGGTAACGGAGTAGAGTGGAACGGAGTAGTAAAATTAAAAGTATTCTAGGGATTAATGAAAAGATCAGGGCAATAATTCAAAAATATATCATACGGGTGGGAATAGTCCCCATAGCAACTGTTGTAGGCATACAATTATATAACTCAACTCGTTTTTATACCCACAAGGCTAGGAACGGAGTAGTAAAAACAAAAGTATATTTTCTAACTTTTTGGTAATACCTGTTTCGAATAACTTGTCACTCAACAATATTAATTCTTTCAAGGTGAAAAACTCGTATAAGGCCCTTTAGTGTGTCAAACTACACTTGATATAATTTTAGTTCATGATTATTCACTTGATGGGGCATGCTACAATAATGGTAACGGAGTAGAGTGCAAATGTGGGGACATGTATATTCATCAAAATTATTTATATCGATATCAATTTTAAGTCGAATTTTGATCATTGATTAGTTAAAGTGAACAATGTCCAGCCATGAAATGTAATTGTTAGAATTATATTGTGATTTTGTATCCTACAGTGAAGTTTTAAATAGTGGAATTTTCTCTGGGGACATGCCATTTTCCACGTTTCCATGACATAGAGCTCTTATAAAACCATATATATATATTTTTTTTTACAAATAATCTGAACATTATTAAGTAGTAATGCCTAAACGTGAAGTTGCACCATTTATTTTTAATATTATTATATTTAAATCAAAATGCGGACCTTTTAAGTCCTGGGGACACTAATTTTATGTAAAGTTACCCCAATTTTTGGTTTTACCCATATAGTCTAAATTTAAGCCGTATATATATAGTTTAGCGAGTTGAACCAGAATCTATCTAGATGAAGCAGAGCGTAGTACCATGTTGATGTAGGCCTATTCTAATCTATACTCGCCATCAAATTAACCATTATACCCGGATTCACCTTTCACCGTGGTGGATGCTTTTTCGCTCTTATATCAATATTTACCGTTTTTAGTCGATTTTTTTTACATATTCACTTACTTTGTATGATGGGGCGATTTTATTTTCAGACGATTATTCAATTCAGTGTGATTACTGGCTGTGAAGTGAGAAAATAAAAAAACATCTCCCCAAAATTCCGCCCAGCATGTTTGTTGATCTTTCCTCTTGTGCACATGGGCTGTAATCCTGGTACTTTGGCTCAGCCCACTCATTTTAAAAGGTGCCGAGGGTTAACTCCCGGCCGGGTGGCGCGGGGGTCTACATTCTCATTTTCTATACCATTGGCGTATTAAACAAACGGGTCATTCTCATGCTACGCTAGCAATTTAAGCATTCTAAATGGAAATAGTTTGGAGAACCAATTAATGTTAAGTAAATAAACTATGACAATCAACGCTTGTTTTGCACGCATGGTAGCACACACAAAATATATATATAATATATTTCTATGGATTTATCAGATAAAGGCATCTAGGCCTATTTGCCGTGATGCACTCTCCAAAATGTGCCTGTTCCCGTTGTATCCTAAAAGTCCAGGCACATTTGGGACTATATAAGGCATATCTGGTATCAGTTATAATGTGCCTTTATAATAGGTTGTAGCTTTTATGTAGCTCATTTTATGATTATGAGAAAAGTAGCAGACTTTAATTCATATTTTTGTATACATAGGGCCTACCGGCTATACCGGTAAGACAAATATGGAAACTATCAGAAACTGTTATAGCCTGCATGAATAACAAAATTACCGATAATGAGACCCTAGATCTATATATAAAACAATTTTTGGGTTGACATTTTTTATAAGGAAAAGTTAGGCCCTACGGAGATAATATTAATTATAATAGGCCTATATAAATTATTAGGCCCATACCTACATTTTATTTTTCATTTTAATCAGAACACCCCCCTGTACGTGATTAGAGGGGGTGGTGGAGTATTAGATTAGGCTATTATTTAATTATCATATAGTGTAGACTACATGCTATATCGTGGGTTTTATTTTCAAATCAGGGGTGCACTGAGCGTTTATTTGATTATGGGCATTATTAGATTGAATACGGTATAACTAAACCTTAGAAAAATCACAAAGAAATTCCTGACTGTACACTTATCTTATACACGTGTGATTTCCTTTATATAAACTCAATTTTTATCATGTACATATGGTGGTACGAGCGTGATAAACAGTGATATATCAGAGTGACTAAAAATACCACTGTGTTGGAAAGTGAGAGACACTTGAAGATGCGACACTGTAGGCTAGCCCCAGTGGCTGAAACAAGTTTCAGCCACAGATTGACTGCATACAAAATCGTGGGACATTTCTTTGACTGTCATATCGGAAAATACGGGCCATGATCAGGTCGAAAATAGCTTTTTTTAGAATCAGCAACATTTCAGTTCCATGCCGGCATGCTCAGCTCAGAGGTCGCACAGTCACTAAAAAGTTATGGACATTTATCGGACCTTGGGGTCGCGTTCGCTCTCAGTCACCGCCTTGTTGAATTTTTCGGGTAAAGCAAATACATCAATCCACGGCCTGGGAGGGGACGACAAGGCTAACTGTAGGCCTGCAAGAGAGGCTCCAGAAGCCCAGATGACGAAAAATAAGAGACACAGTGATTTACAAGCAAGACGGAATTATCATTTATTTTCAAAAAAAAGGAAGAGATAAAAAACTAATAGCTAATGGTACAAATTTGACATTTTCAGGGAACCACCGGGGCGCGGATATATAATCCAGCCCCTCCGCCTCCCGGAGATTGAATAGTGCCCCCCCCCCCCTAACAGTTATGTTGACTATAATTATATATAGTTAATTTAACTGCCTGCAGTGAGTCCCATATGGGTGACTTGAAGTCCCGGGAGCGTGGGGACTTCCGAACAACTTCGGAACTTGAAGCGTCCAGATATAGATTACTTGAAGTAGAAATATTTGGTTAATAGATCTACCATATAATGGGATAAATAAAAATATGCTTTTGTTGTTGTGGGTCGAGGGGGTTGTGGGTCTAGGATCGAGGGTTTGTGGGTCGAAGGGGTTGTGGGTCGAGGCTTGAAGGTCGAGAGTTGTGGGTGTGGGTTCGAGGATGTCAAGGGGGATTTGAAGATAACTTGCGATTAGGAACATAAAAAAATTGCCGAGCATAGCCCGTGGGATTACAGCTCAAAAGGCCTACAGAAATGCCCAAGAAGCCCCTCCTTTTCAGGCGAGGTTTCGAATCATTGATTCAAAATATTTACTTCTTGGGTTAATTTACCTCATGGGGGTGGGCCTACAACCTGTGCACAAAGACCAAGCACCTACTAAGTAATCAATTAAAAGAAACTAGCCCACCACCCAATTTTAGCCAAATTCAAACTTTGCAAGGAGTATCAAGATTCTTTCAGTTTTTGTTATTTTGTATTGTTGAAATGCTTTAATCTTATGATATTTTAGCAATTCAAACTTTTAATGTACCAGGCAAGTCTCGACTTTTGTAGGTGGACTGGTACCTTTAGCCCCACTAGCTGAAACAGGTTTCAGCCACAGATTGACCCCGTACAAAATTGGACGATCATATCAGTCGAAAATAGTTTTTTTCATAGAATCAGTAGCATTTCAGTTACATGCCCGCATGCTCAGCCCACAGCCCGCGCAGTCATTGAAAAGTCTTAATGGACATTTTCAGGCCTTGGGGTCGAGATTACTTTTAATGATTTAGGCCAGGCTCTCTGGTATTTTTGTCTCTTGCTTTTCATAATCATGATAATTGCTGCTTTTCTTGGCTCTCTTGTATTTCTTTACTCTCCATTTCGCTTTCCAGCCTTTTGTGACTGAAAAAAATTGCGTCGCCGAATTATAGCCCTGTTTCATCTGAAGTAGAGGATGTGAACCGTGTGGGGTGCGATTATAATGCTCATCAGTTATTGGACTTATATCCATTTATGCTTGGTCATCAATAATCAAAGACATTATACATATATTTTTGACCGTTTAGGCTACATGTCAACTTTGACATATTGGTCATTTTGTTTTCTTTATTTCTTTATAAGTTTTTTGATGCGGCACAAATTGGTTATAAATACGTTTCTGTCGTCATTATCCCACGAATTTGAACAGTTTGGGTCACTGCATGTGTGTACCAAGGAAAGATATTGGCCGCAGCGGGACTCGAGCCCGATACACCCGTGCCCTGAGTTAGCCAATGAGCCTGGCGCCACAATATACCAATAATTTGTATTGTCAACATCAATCAATCAACTATATTATATAGGCTATGTCGGTCACTTATTAAGTGAATTTCTGGCGATATATATAGGCCTATGCCCAGCAAACTTATGAGACGTTGGACCAATTTGCAACGCTGGTTTACCGTTGGACCAGCGTTGCAAACAGTAAACCATCGTTTGGCAACGTGTCATGTTTGCTGGGATAGGGCCCATGCGTCATCACCAAATAGGCGTGGTTTTTTATCTTTATATAAAAGCTATTGAATTCAACATCTATAAGTAGGCTAGATATCCTAAATCAATCGGTGTAGAGCTATTTTGTTATGTTTATGATGAAATTCTTCATTACCAGTAGGCTAGGCCTAGCCTATATTGCACCTTTGTAGAAAATAGTTTCATTCTATTCACTTATCTTGTTCAACATTTTGCTAATTGTTGCTTACCGGTTATACATAAGCCTATACTATAGTAAATCTAATAAAATCAATAAAGTCTATAAAATGTTTATATACAAACATATCAAATTTGATAATAAAAATAAATAAAGGAAGGCACCTTACATTAGGCCTATATTGGCATGAAATTATTGTTTGAAAGGAAGTGAAATTAAATCAATGATTATGTTCACTTCCCATTTACCATGTTCACATTGAGTAATAGCCTACATCTGTGATTGACGCTAAGTAAGTAAATATTATTTTACAACAACATTCAACTATTGAAACTGATAATTGAAAAGTAATTGCGCGATCAAATTGCACATGGAGGTAATGTTACCCACTCTTCAGGAGCCCCAGCCACCCCTCACCTGCAAGGCGGTGCTAATCAGCTCATGCTGGTACCAGCATACACAATAGGCTAAGTGGATCACAGAGCCTGATTATTATACAACGCACCTGCATACCTAACAATTAAAACAACCTACTCAACCCGTCAGGCTTAATTGACTTGTCCTCGTGTACACGTGTGAACGGCTGCAGTGAACATAACTTGTTTATTTGGTTGAGTGGCGGACCGTAACTATATCAAGTAATATTTTAAACCTTTCCATCTGTGGCATTATTCAAACTAATCAAATGAAAATAAGTTGTGTCATGGTAGAACATATGTTTTATACTGACACAAAGTTTTAGGTCAATATTGTGAGTACTTTCCACGTAAATAGCGAATCAGTAACACCATATGATCCCCCTAAAATGCAATTTTTAATGTGAATGCCACTATAGCCATTTTCTATTCAAATCCTAACAGCGGTATAAATTTCGCAAAATTATATTTAATATTTCGAAAGTTAGACCATTTGACATGTAATAAAATTCTAGAATTTTATTGGGTTTATAGAGGGACGTCGTAATTTCAATTTATTACATGTCAAAAGGTCTAGCTTTTGAAATACGATATGGGCCTATAATTTCACGAAATTTACAGGGATATTAGGATTCTGTTGAAATAAGATTGTTACAAAATTTCATAAAAATCGGTTGACGATTGACCGAGAAAACATGCGATCCTGGTTGATCACTTTTAATGTGACTTTGGGTATATATAAACTGATAAATAGGCCGGGCGGGCGCTAAGGGGTTTAACTCTTTCAGTGCAGGGACCGACTTTAGACGTCAGAATCTGGCGTCTTTAGATTCCGACGTGACTAGACGTCATATTCTGACGTCTAAAGTCGATCCCCGAAATGAAAGAGTAAAATATTGATAATGGCTGTAGACCCATAACCATGATAGGTATTCAAATGAAGCGGGAAGAGCTCATTAACCCTCACAGTGCGGGGACCGACTTTATAAGTCAGAATCTGCCGTCTGTAGCCGTCAGATTCTGACGTATAAAGGCCGTCCCCGAACTGAAAGAATTAAAATATTTCTAATGGTCGTAGACCCATGACATAGGTATTCAAACGAATCGGAAAGAGCTAACTAAGACATTTATAATGATTTCAAATTGAAAAAACCCTTTGGTCTCCATGGTTTATACAAAAAATAATTTAGTGCTTCAGGGGTTAAGACATTACTGAAATAAGAAATACGAGGATTTCGCCTCACTGGTGAATGCGCAGTACAAAATTAAAAAAACTTTTGTAGTTCTAGTCTATGGACATGTTTACATCATATGGTCATATTTAGAAGCTAAAATAAAATCACAATTTTTTTATTATATTAGCCTGATTGAGTCGCTTTAAAGTCAATATATCGAGTTCTTAACTCAATATATTGAGTTAAAAATAATAATTATGCAAATGTCGCTTCTGGGGCTTCGTAGATAGCAGCTATTGATTTATCTTCAAAAATGTGCAAATGAGACAGATTGTACAACACATGTAGGCCTACATAATTATGATAACAAAGGGAGTTTATTTTTTGATAAGGCTGACTACCACCTGGGTCACAGATATTGCCGAGCATTGCAAGCTAAATATCTGTCATCAACGTCGGTCCCTCGGACATATATCCTTGGAAACAAGAGTCATTGGGCCAATGTTGGATACGATGTTATGAGTATATTCCAATCGACAATAATCGATAAAAACAACAATACGGGCCTAGGATTATCCCCTTCAAGTTTACGTTGTAGGCATATAGTCTGTTTTTCTAATTAGAATTAAGTAGGCCCTACAATACTTTCACGAGATTATTCCTAATTATTCTGATATATTTAGCCCCTAGAGCTCCGAGGTGGGCTATGTAGGCATATAGGTGTAATATTCAATTTTTACCCACATGCAGTACCGCGATCAACAAAATGAAAACAATTGCTTGGAAGTTTAACATTTAAGTTATAAAAATTAATTGTGCCGCATATTTGAGAGGTATTTTTCACTTTCAGAAACAAGTGCTGAAGAAAATCTTGAAATATCATTTTAGTCGACATCAGTGTTCTGAGGGTAAATACTTGACAATGTTTAGTTTTAAGAATGCCTGTGTCTGGTGTCATGTGTTAATTTATAATAAATACACCATACATTTCCATAAACATGATAAGTGCCCCATAATCATGATAATATTAGATAAAATTATTATAAAATGACATTTCAAAAGAAATAATATGTTATTATTCCCCTGGGACAACGCAGCGCACTAAACTTTATCACGCGCATATGGAGACACTCATCACGTATAGGCCATCACGCCACGCATTGCGCCACGCATCATGCCACGCATTGCGCCACGCATCACGCAACGCATTGCGCCACGCATCACGCAACGCGCACATCGAGATAAAGTTAGGCCCTATGCCTACTGAAAAACAGAAAGATCCTGAAAAATAAGCATTTGGCCTGGGACCTATGATGGCCTAATAAAACTAGTAAATCTAGACCTTAAACATTCCCTGGGAATTAAAGGGACGTATCTGTAACTTAACAAAGTAGCAGTTACGACCCTTTATCCCCCAAGGATATTATTCTGACATTCCATGCAGTGGTTTTCACTTGGTGTCAGCTCATATCCACTGCGCTGTTGTTCTAACATTTCATACCAGTTTTGACAGCCTAGTGTACCGGAAAAACAATACGTTCAGCCGATGTTGTTTTAATGTTGGGCCAACGTTTTAGATGGTGGATCAGCATTAAAGCCGCATTTGTTCCGTGATTGCTGGCTGCCGCGTGTAGCAGTGTAGATCTAGACCCCAATGTAACCTGAAATACAGCACTCGTCCAATGAATAAGGTAATAAGGTGTGAGCCTTTAGGCGGACACTTCATACTTTGGACATGGGATGTATCTACCAATATCGCACGAAAATGAACACCATTTGTATTTATATAAAGTAAGAGTGCGATACAGGCTGATATCAATATAGGGTCTGACCTTGGACACGATTCCTGACTATGATTTGGTTTGAATCGCCTCTGAGCTTGTCATACAGGGATTTAGGCGCATTAGATTTTTTATATATTCATTCCTTCATTCATAAGTCGCACAATGAAAATCGCTGCAAAGAGTGTGATAATTCATACAAACGTTGTCCTCTATTAAATATGTAGGCCTAACTAACTAGTAAGGGATGTTCATTTCAGTGCATTTATTCACTATAACCATTATGGGTCTTCAAATTAACCAGGATCGCAAGATTTTCGGCCATTTTTCCGTCAATTCTGAACTGATTTTCTTGAAATTTTGCAAAGCCATTTTCTATTCAAATCCTATTTCAAAAGTAAGACCATTTGACATGATTGTAGTAAATTGAAATTCCGACGTCCCTCTATAACCCCATTAAACTATTTCTAGATTCTTATTACATGGCAAATGGTCTAGCTTTTGAAATATTGAATATAATTGTGCGATTTTTTTACCGCTGTTAGGATTTTAATTGAAAATGACCTTTGCAAAATTTAAAGGAAATCAGTTCAAAATTGACGGAGAAATCGCCGAAAATCATGCGATCCTGGTTGATCACTTTTAATTTGACGACGAGTATAGGCTAAATAGTGCTATATTCCCAATAACGCACTCAAATAAACACCGTTCACATATTAGGATTATAAATAATATATTGACAAATAATTATGTATAGAGGTTAGATTTTTGACAGAGAATTTGTACCTCCCATCTAGAATTTTTACATCCCATCTGGACATTGACCCAATGCTGGGGCAATGTTGGACTAGCGTCGTAGACGGTGGGCCAGCATTGCCCCAGCATTGGGTCAATGTCTTGTGTTTGCTGGGAGACATGATCATGCTTATGGAAAACAGTAAAAACAAACAACTATTTTACCTGAAAGCCCTTATACAGGAATAATTATTATTAAAAAAACAGTTTCCTGTAGACTAAGGGTTTTCATACTACAAAAACACTTTCCATGAGAGACTTCACTATTACAAGAGATAAAACTTCATTCCGTGGATGGAATATTTTGTGAAAAATAATTTAGAATGACAAAAAATATTATAGTAGACTAAGCCTATACAATATTTTTAATAAACATATATAGCAACAAACATAGTTTACATCTATGATCTATATAGCCTGACTCAGTGAGTCTACACAGAGTATTCAAATAATATTCTAGACGACTTGAAGTTCTGCACCCAAGATAATCAAACAGCACCTCCCTAAGACCTAAGGGGATACCATTCAATCTCGAGGGGGAGGGGGTAGTATTTTTTTAATAAATAATCCCGGGCGGACTCTGCTTGAAATCAGTAATCTACTCCAAGAACTGTTCTATATAAACATGTAATACAATTTAAAATTGTCAGCACCCAGTCGACGTTGAAACAAATAATTCGCCCCCACAAAAATTCCAGCAACCCCCCTCCCCCCGCCCGGGAAATTGAAAGGTGGCCCCCCCAACCAGCTTAAATGACCAGAATGATGGAAGTAGGTGTAAAACAGTCACTGTGTTGACCAGTTAACTTAATCACGACTATATCGTTTTTAATCAGTTTTCTTTGTAAGTTAAATCACTGTCATTGTAAGGGAATGAAATGTGTGTTTAAACTGTTAAATAGCAACATTTACAAATGTCTGGGTACAGATTAAACAAATATGAGTAATTTTCACTCACTATAAGTTGTGGGTCGCAGTAGCGAGACACATATTCAAGTGGGTGAAATATAAATAGTAACTGTAGCGCTTCAAGGGTGAGTAATATGAATCTACCTCCATTCCAAACATTTCAAAATACCTGCTTACTGCCTACTGCCTACAGTGCAGTTATTAGAGGGGGATACATGAAAATTATCAGAATACACTTTATAATCACGTCTCAGAAAAAACAGGGCGCTGGTCAACTGCCGTATCAACACTGGGACGGAATCGCTAACGTTGTGCCAGCATGCGGACAACGCTGGGCCAACATCACGCGTTGACTGGTGTATCTGGGAAGTAGTCAATAAATCTGTGTTTGTCTTAATCAGTAGGTCTCAAACTGGGCCGGTTTAGCCTACGTGTGTACAGAAATGGCCAAAAACAGAAGCAAATTTTGAATTCTGTATGTGATAATGCCATGTTTACCTCACCACTTTACTCAGGCATGCTAGGAAATACAGCATTATAACAACATTGGGCCTGTTTTCTTACCAGAACAGAGATCAAGGCAATTTCTGTCAAACAAATTAACCAGCTCAGTGTTTTCAGCCAAAATAACAAATGGCCCATGGGAGTTTGTAATCAGATATGTTGTAAATGGCGGCATACAGGATGAGGAACACATGTGGAGTTGACACGTCTGTAATGACCTCTAATGACCTGACACGGAATGCTGATACAGATAAGGGCAAACACGAGCCATTCATCCCATGCTGGGTGAATGCTGGGCCAGCGTTGTAGACGATGACCCGGCATTGATCCAACACTAGGCCAATGTCTCCTGTTAGAGGGGAATACCACACCAGCATGAACCCCTTGTAAATTTAGCTATACATTTAACTCATTTCACGAAAATTATAATGATCCTCACAATAATGACGGCTCAGGGTTTAATTTGTTCAGTATCTCATACCGAAAATGTACACAATTTTTGCCAATTTCCAATAAACGAAATATTTCGTTTTAAATGATCATGATGATGGGAAAACCTCAGGGATGTGGAGAATTCTTGTAAATCACTATAGACAATATTTTCAAAACCAATTGAACCCTGTGGTTGACTTGTTGGTTCGTGGCTGGCTAACTACAAGTATATGCGTCTTATCTGCTTATTGTGACATATTTATCAATTATAGGCCACCTGTTATGCGTCTTATTGTGACATATTTATCAATTATAGGCCACCTGTTTTGTAATAACACTCGGATCCCGATTCCTGCACATCATAATTGTAATAATTCGCCATGATCTGTGAATAATAACTGACCAGTTCTAACCACACAGTGCACACCCCATACATTTGGCCAGTTTGGTGCATCATATATTTTAATTCGCCATGAGCTGTGAATAATAGCTACCCATATCTCACCACACAGTGCACACCCCATACATTTGGCTAATTTGGTGCACCGTATATTGTATTTCGTCATGAGCTGTGAATAATAGCTACCCAGTTCTCACCACGCGGTGCACACCTCATACATTTGGCGAATTTGGTGCATCAAATATTTTAATTCGCCATGAGTTGTGACAAATAGCTACCCAGTTCTCACCACACGGTGCCCCCTACATTTGGCCAGTTTGATGCATCACATATTTTAATTCGCCATGAGCTGTGAATAATAACTGCCCAGTTCTAATTTGGTGCACCATATATTTCAAGACGACACTTGTTCAATAATATTAAAATATCAATTCTTCCTGATTTTAATGGGTACCGAGTAGACACAAGATGCTCAGCCAATGCTGGTTCGATGTTGGTCCCTCGTCTACGACGCTGGCCCAACATCAAACCAACATTGGATCAAGTTTTTCCCTGCCGGGTAGTTCAAAAGTGACGTTTTCCATTCCATAATATGACGATGACGCTATGCTTTATATATGATCACCTTGGTCTTAAAGGGTTAACTGTGAATTTAAGGAGTGACAGATACGACCCTTTAATTCCAAGGTGACCGATATATGCGGAAATAGCAAGTGATAAATATCAGGAAATGTCATAGCTAAATTTATTACCAAGTAGGCCTAGGTTGAGACTCGCTGCAGCGATCACTTATGTAACATGTGTAAGGGGCCAAGATATATACATATCTCGTGAAATACATTTTTTTTATTAAAAAAATTTTATTTCCAACAAACGTACATTCCCCGCAGGGATCCAGACCGCTTAATTCAACAAATTAGTGTATCCACACAGTTTTCCTAATCCTTGAGGCGCTGAAGTATTGTTGCATGAGCCATGGAGTCCAAAGGGTTTTTCTCAATTTGAAATAATCATAAATGTCTTAGTTAGCTCTTTCCGCTTCATTTGAATACTTGTGTTATGGGTCTACGGCCGTTAGAAATATATGTTTACTCAGGACGGTGATCAACTTTAGACGTCAGATTCTGACGTCTAAAGTTGATCTCTATTGACCTCTAATGACCTGACCCAGAATACTGATCCAGATACCGGCAAACACAGCCATTCATCCAAGTGTTGGATCAATGCTGATCCAGGGTCGTAGACGGTGGCCCAGCATTGAACCAGCATTGGGTCAATGTCCCGGTGTAAATTTAGTTGCATTCAATTTATTCCACCAGAAATATAATGACCACGAATTCAAAAGCAGTCATGTCTATAAAACAGGACACATCAAGTTTAAGATTAAAGTGACACATATCTTTCACATATTATCGGACCTATAGTGAGACCTATAGTGAGTAACGTCATTGTTTTTGTCCTGATAAAGTGTTTTCAGTGGTGGGCCACCTTAACCCTTTACATGCTGGGGGCATATGCTTCTATATCTGACATATTTTAATTAAATCAATTAGAAAATATCACTACCCATCCAATTTAAGACTTTTTAAATTTCAATCCGATATATTTCAATAGATATAACAAATTTAGTAATTTTAATTAACCGTGAAGTGTGACTTGTGGTAGAAATACCAACTAGGCTTAATAGTGAATTAAAATAAGACGAAATCTCCAGGTCAACACTTGAATGAAAAAGGTCCAATAGGCCTACAATCGTCACCTCAACCGACTTAGACAAAATTATGGTTTGATGTTGGGCCAGCATCGTAGACGATGGACCAACATTGTGTCAATGGGAATGCGCATAGTCGGTGAGAATAAATAAAAGACGCCTTAACACGAATATTGAAGTGAAAAAATACATTTTTAAATAATCCCTATCCGCATGTTGCTCAAACTAAGCCCAATTATTATGAGAAAACACCAACAGTAAAAATAAGCATTCGCCAGTCACAGAAACCCTTTTTTAAAATGCATAGTACAGGACGCATAATGTTTCAGAATAAAGTGACACTTCATGTCCAGATATTATCTGACAGATAATGAGTAAAGTGATGTTTCCGCTGTCATCCGTCACAGAAAACCTGTATATAATGCATACGACGCACAATCCTTCAGAATAAAGTGACATATTGTTCACATATTATCTGACAGATTCTACCTCTATCATGTCTATGGGTCACTGAGCTGAGCTTTATTTTGGTATATTTATGAACCACCTGTTTTCTGTAGGCCGCGACGGCATCTTGTCTACCCCCCCCCCCCTCTGCATCAAAACCTTACAATACTGCTCTGCAAAGCCAAAAGGCAGTATCTGCTTACTTGTGAAGTAATCAGATACTGCATTTTGTCTTGCACGGCAGAAAAATCCCAGAAAACACGATGTTGGTTCAATGGTGGCCCACTATCTACGACGTCGGCCCAATATTGAACCAACATCGGTTCAATGTCTCGTGTTTGCTGGAATAGCTTTCCGGATGCAGGTTCTCCCAACCTGCCATATTGCCGTTTCTCCCAACCTGACATATTGCCGCCCCTCCAGTCAGATAAGAAGCCCCCACTGTACCCACTAACGTATAGCAGAGCATTTTAGCTGTTATCAGATTTAGCACTTTATAAGTATTTAAATATTTAGGTGGCACTCATACTAACATAATAATTATAATTGTTGTAAACTGTGAATACTGATGCTGTTATAGCAAAGTTAGCCCGTATAATCAGATAATCATGACATATATGTGATAAAAAACGCTGGAATCATTACTGGGTAAACTTTATTCATTTACTGTAAATATGGGCGCCAAACTCAAACATCCTTGTCAACGGAAACACTTCATTCCCAGACTCAGGTCGGGTGGCAGATACAGATAAATACAGGGGAGAAAGTAAAAAGGTTGTACAAGAAGCTATAAATATGAGGAATTCAAGCGATATCTACAGGTAAGAAAGGTGTATTCATGTTATCATGGCTATCTCTAGAGAATTATTGTATAAACTTGAGTGTGTATAGTTTGTATTTTACCAGGGAAATTATTCCACACGATAATAATTTTAACCCCCCCCCCCCCAATGCAAATAATATTGTTATTGACAATTATCCATAATTGAGAGTATTTTTTTCTGAGCTATCCTCAATTATATTATATTCAGTTATCATGGTTATAGACAACTATGTCACACAATGTGTTGAAATGTACACTTTTTGTGAATATTTTTAATTATTTAGTTTAAATTGTAAATAATTTTGAAAAGATTACTGAAATGAATAAACTGTAAATCCGTCCATTGCCTTCGTCCTTAGTGAGATTAAAATATTCAAATTGCATGTTTTACCTCCTAATTCAGGCAGTCAGACAAAACATAACTTTGTCCTACACCAGGGCAATGTTGGGCCAACGTTTAGACAGCACTGGGCCACATTTCACGTAGTTCTTATATCAAAATGCAATTAACCACAACCCTGTAAATCAATGTAGGGTCAGAGTTCTGGGTTCGATTCTGCATCTAGGAGATTACCCATTGACGCTAAACCAATGTTGGTTTTACGTTGTCTTATCGTTGGCGACGCTGGGCCAATATTAAGCCAGCAATGGTGCAGCAAACACACAACGTTAAGCCAATGTTGGCCTAATGTTGACATAAAGCCAACATTGGTACGGCTTATATATTTGTTGACCACTGTCAGGAATGAAAAACACACAGGACGATGGGTTTAATGGTGTTTTTTCAGGGAGTGATAAAAATTATATATTTATGTAATATTTGCTTAAGCTTTATGTCGCACAGAATATAAAATAATATTTATATAAATTTTATAATGAAACTAATCTTGTGTATGATATCCAATAGGTTACAAACCCATTATATACTAGGGATCACCCAAAAACCATAGTTAGTAGTCCAGGTTTCATATCGCTGAAATTTAATCCTACAGGTAGTTAGGAAAACAGCAAACATGAGGCATTGGCCCAATGTTGGTTTAATGATGGACAAGCCTCACAGACCTTTAAACAGCAAAGTTTCAACGCATGGATGGTACATATTATATAAGATATAATCTGATAAGTGATCTAGAATTCGATATAATCTTCATATTTATGCAATTTTATCTTGTTACAAAACCTTAATATAAATATAAACCCACCATATACCAGGTATCACCACAAGACAATATTTAACCGTCTATCAAACATGTGACATTGGCCCAATGTTGGCTTAATTACAATTACCTGTGAGCATCACATAATTATCAAATATAGGCACTTGCTTAAAAAATAATGATACCACATTAGTACATATTGTTGCCCCCCCCCCTCTGAAAATCAATCTTGCCCACCCAGTAAATACAAAACATTTGTATAACATTTATACAATGTTGGTCCAACGTCGAAGACGTTGGGCGGATGTTGTATAAATGTTGTACACATGTTTTGTGTTTGCTGGGCAGTCACCAGCATCTGTAGATTACACAAACTGATAATTCAGTGAAAATGCCAGATTGATTGGGGCCGCTACACAACAAACAGTTATTTGAACATTGTATTTACTGAGAAAACGAACCAATGCTAGTTTATTGCTGGCCCAGCGTCGCAGACGGTGGGCCAGCATTAAACCAGCATTGGATCGATGTATTGTGCATTCGCATACACATTTTGGTTTGCTGTGCACAGTATGGTGAACTCTCGTCATCTCTCACCCACGTCACGATAAAACGCGAGACTTGAGGCAGCTAGAATTAGAGAATCACTTTGATATTGAGGTGTGGGGGGGGGGGGGTTGTAGATATTTGGCTATCATGATAGCTGGACACAAAATATAGCGCTTTAAACATGTTAAAATATGTCAGCACTGTTCAACACAACTGACAATGAATTGAAATAACAACCTGTATTGCTATGTTAGTCCAACGTTGGTACAGCGTTGGCTAAACGTCACTTGGATTGAGTTAAGCTGTCTTTAAGTATCAGTATTTAACAACTCAACCAGTACATCTGACCTAGAAGAGACAGTGTACACACGCCTACATGTATTGCTGGTATAGCTGTTGTCACCTCTGACCTCTTATTATCAATACATGAGAGGGTGTATATCACACACATTATGACGTCATTCCTGTCTGATATTTAAATTATATTGAATATATTGCTACCCATTCAATCACATAACAACATTGGTTATTAACAATGTTAAGTGCACCATAATATTCCCACCAGATACTTATTAAGCCTATATAATCTGGTGAAAGTCATACAATATCATTTAGCTGGGAGATGTGAGATGTGATGACGTTTATATCACGTGGTCCTTGTGTGGGCGTATCCCAGACGTTATTGACAGATCAAGTCACCTGTATTGTGAGGCTGTATGCCCTGCTTGTATGACCTACATCCATGTCTAAATGGGTACAGTGGTGGCGTAATGCTGGCACAGCATTGGCGATGATGGCCCAACTTTACAACAGCACTGGGCCAATGTCTGCAGCCTAAGTGTGTACAGGTTAATTAACATACATCTCCAGCCATGTACTCCAGCTATCAGCTGAAAAACTAAACCTCCACCAAAAAAACAAACTTTTTTTTGGTATTTAAACAGGAGCCACTCACTTCCAAGTTATGAGCTTTACTAAGGAGTAATCTTAGTCCATAATTATGTCTTCATACGTAGGATATATTACGTTGTTCACTCAAATTATTGTATTGAATCTGATAACAGAAGTGACAGAGTGGCTGTAGTAAGATCAAACAAGAGTGTACAAACTTCACCCGTCCAGTAGGGGTACATCTATTATACTGATCAGAGGCAGGAGCTGCCAGCCATATAATACTGGCAGCCCTTGTACCTGGCTACCCCCTTGGTAAGCAATCTGATGTGTATGCAACAAAAAATTAATAGCATCTACAATATTGAACGCAACACTGTTAGGGAATGATTTAATAAAATGCATAGTAGATTATAACTGATATCCCACATACAGCAAGTTAAAATCCCAGCCTCAATATACCCCCCCCCCCTTTCAAGCACCGATGTCACGAAGGATTATAATTATGAACCACCAGGTCTATTTCGATTAACATTAAATTAAAAAGGAAGTACTATAATCCTTCCTATAATAATAAGGAAGTACTATAATCCTCCTAAAATCATGCCGTCCTCACAATGAATAAAAATATGATGGGTTATTTTAAGGTCAACATTATCAGATTATGACCCACATTTTGTTTTTGTCAAAAGCCAGTGCACGCATCCATGCTGACACAATCACAAGACATCACAGCAACTTTGAGACAACGTTGTAGACGTTGGATTTGTCTCAGTGTTGAGCCATTTTTGTGACAACGTCTTGTAATTATTGTGACACTAAGATTATCCTACTTCATGAATGTGAAATAGTTTGTCAAATCTGAATAATTTTCACTCTGTTTTTTCTGTGTAGGCCCTATTATATATTGAGATGCTGTGTGTACATATTAGCCAGCCTACATCACGTGGGAGGTGTATTGATGCTGGGCGGGTACACTTGTACCCTCACTTGTACCCTATAGCTATCACTGCAGCGGCCCACTTTCAACACTTAGTCTGACCTGACAACAAAACACGTCCACCCAATGGTGGTTTAATGTTAGGCCAGCGTCGCAGACGGTGGACCAACATTAAATCAAGCTCGTTCAGCGTCTCTTGTTCGCTGTGATTCCTATCAAACCCAGCAGGCAATATATGCCAATGTCATCCATACGCCTCCTAATTATGTACGCTCTAATGGCGTCTGACCTAATTATACATCCATGACATAATGTAAGCAGAGAATCCCTGACATTGACTGCTATATAGGGCTGTCTAGAGCACGCTAGGGCTTGTAGACAACACTATCACTGATACTGATATGATACAATAGTACTGTTACCATCTCAATCGTACAATTATAGGGCCTACTGATAAAATTGAAAAATAAAATGGTATAATGCCTAAATCCTCCCTGATCTGAGCTCATTATAATATTTTATCTAAAGAGATAATTAATTAAACATGTTGGGAGTCATGTGACGGCAGGGACGTTCTGTGATTGGCCAGATTTGTCACGTGACAGCATGCTCAGATGTAATTGACAGGCCACGTGACCCAGTGTGATCCATTGAGCAATGAGGGGGCGGAGCCTAATATTATTATTATAATTTTAGAGAGATACACACGACCAAGCCTCATGACAAACACTGTAGTTGTTGCAATTAATTTACCGCCCCCATTCATCCTAATAGCACATAATCTATCCATCCACATACTAATACATTATAGGCCTAATACAACGCTTACATGCTTGAACACAACCAATTTATCTCCGAGTTTGATTAACCTGTCTTTATGTATAAAATCCATGTACGGCGCTTCCCAGAAAACACAACACGTTGACCCAATGCTGGTCAAACGTTGGCCCAGTGTCTAATGGCGTCTGACCTAATAATAAATCCAAGACATATTGTAAGCATAGACTACCTGACATTGACTGCTATACATCAATGTATTGAGCACTATACCTTGGTTCAATGTTGGCCCATCATCTCCAGCGTTGTGTCAACATTAAGACAATGTTGGTGCAAATTCTGTGACAGCTATCGCGACGCTGGCCCAGAATTATATCAGTGTCTCCCAGCATCTCCAGATTTGTGTTGTCATCCAGACAGGCTGATGCCGCATCTGAGCTATACTGTGACGTCACACTACGTACACCCCTCATTAACATACACATATCCCTGTGTATGCTCACAAGCTATCCAGACCAGAAAACACGAGACGTTGAACCAATGTTGGGCCAGCGTCACAGACGTTAATCCAACATTAGACCGACATGGGATCAACGTATCGTGTTCAATGGGTGGACCCCCAACGATGGTTTAGTGCTGGCATATCGTCAGAGATTATGGCCAAACATTCAGTCAACGTTTCAATTCCTACACATTATATTATAGGGAGATGATAATAATATAACAAGGCTATAGATGTGCGTCTTTTATCATAATTTCTATCATGTACGAAATGACGGACTCCCATTGAGTGTCATTATACATGTTATAGCTCTGTAGTACGAATAGACACCCACCCCATTATTACAAACATGAGCTTCCTGAAAAAAAAACTACTGTCTTCTTTTTATTATATAGCACCTGTTCACAATAAAAACTCGCATTACAATCTGTCTTACTCATAATGCAGCGGTATTAGTAGACTTAGTATAATTAAAACAATTTCAGGGAATATCAAATCCCACCCTTAGCATGCTTAGACATGTTAGAGATGAAAGGGTCTATCTGCCACTTTACAAAGTGGCAGATAGACCCTTTCATCTCTAACATGTGCGAAATGAATGGACATTTAAGCCTGATTTTCACTCAGGCGAAACGGAGCCAGGTGACACCCCCCCCCCCCCCCCTTGAGGATGGGGAGACGAATCAGATGACACTGCCTCCAGACAAAGGATTCGAACTTCGAGCCCCTTAGCGATCTCAGGCCGAGCACGCTATCGCTCTGTCACAGAGGCTTCACACAATACCAAACCATTTGGAGTGAGGGGGGGGGGGGGGAGAAACATTTGTTTCTTTAAAATATTAAGGCCAGAGCGGGGGACGAATCCATGAGCTCCGACTTTCCAGACGGCAGCTTTAACCATTACACCAGAACCCTCACCAAAAGTAATATCAATAGCGGCAGTATTCTGTTGTGTCATCTCAAAATGCAGTAACTGCTTTCTTGAAAAGTAAGCAGTTACCACCTTTTGACTTTGCACGGCAGATAAGTGTGGATTTCCTGGGTGACTGACAGGTGCTATTGAAATCAGACAAAATGGCAAAATGTGGGTAAAATAGAATTGAATGACAGAATATGGATAAAATAGAAATAGATGACAGAATATAGATGAAATAGATGGGATTGTAATGTTAATGAAATGAAAGTAGTGTTGGATTGACTTAGACAAACAGGGATTTCACCATCAGTATATATATTAGCAGTGATTAGAGAGATAGAATCATTTCAACTGTAATCAGTTAAAGTTTATCATGACAATTAAACATGTTTCTGCCTTTGACATTTAACCCTTTTCTGGCTAGGGTCCTATTAATATAAGTGTCTGATATATTTTAAGTGACATTTAACCCTTTTCAGACTAGGGTCCTAATATAAATGTCTGACATATTTTAAGTGACATTTAACCTTTTTCTGGCTAGGGTCCTAATATAATAATGTCATCTGACATATTTTAAGTGACATTCAACCCTTTTCTGGCTAGGGTCCTAATATAATAATTTCATCTGACATATTTTAAGTGACATTTAACCTTTTTCTGGCTAGTGCACTAACATAATATTGTGATCTGACATATTGTAAGTGACATTTAACCATTTTCCAGCTAGACCCCCCCCCCTCCCCCATGATATAAGTGTCATCTCATAATGTGTATTAAAACTGTAATTTGTTATACACTAATTATTTCTTAATCATGTTAATAGAGATATTTATGTCTTGCAATACATTTACAGTGTACTTTAACAGATATAGACATCAGCGTCTCCAGGAAAGTCTTCAACATGTCAGCATTGCCGGCGCTGTACCAAAGTTGACAGGTATATATAGATTTATTTCTAAAAGCCTACATCCCGACACTGATCACTATTTATAATAATTCATATTATTATCACGTTGATATTTACTCCTACAGTGTTTACTATTTTACAACTCATATGTCACTCATATTACAAGTCATACGATCTACTAGGATGATGAGTTATACAACAACAAACTATATCAGAAAGGTATATATGTATTCATACATTTAGTTTATGCCATTCTGTTATCAGATTATAGCCAACATAATACATAGTGATGTAATAATAATACATAAACTAGTGTACACCTATATTTGTTTGATAAATTCCATTAGATCAATTTTACTTTTTTATTGACCTCCCAGCAAACACAAAACATTTGTATAACTTGTCTACAATGTTGGACCAACATCAAATACGTTGGCCGACGTTGTACAAATGGTGAACAAATGTTTTGTGTTGGTGGGCTGACCTTTTGGGTGTATTCCATTGGTGAAAGAGTATTATAAAATATTTTATTTTAAGTTTTCATGTCATTAGCTTACTTTCTAATAATTGTGTTTTTCTATATATTGATAACGTTAGTCTCTATATATCATTTTTATATTCTTACTACTTACTTTCCAGAGCTACTTCACAAACTCAATATCCGTGTGAAACGTCATCTCAAGCAGCATTATTAGAAACAAATAATGCAGAATTCACCAAAACAGAGGTAGGACTACTTAACATTTCATTTTAACACCGGTATGAATTAGTTTATATAATAACATCAAAGAGAGGCTGGGTGGAAGCTCTGGTGCGCCAATTATTTATTAATTGTCATTCTTGTATTAACTATTCCACTTTACCTTCCAATTAGCTTTGTACAACTGAACTGGTATAGATTCATCATAAAGGATGATACTAAATTCTGACTAGTTAATTAAAGCGACACAATCAGGCGAAAATCATCAATTTTTTTTTTTTTTTATCTTGTCTTCTTCATATGACCATATGATGTAAAAATGTCCATAAACTAGCCTTGTGTATTTTTTTTAATTTTTGTGTTGCGTATTTACCAGCTAAGCGTGATATAAAGACGAAATTGACGTATTTCTTATTTTGGACATGCATGTCTGAAATAAGAAATCATATGTTCATATTAAGAAACCAAAATAAAAAAACTGATTTTGGATGATTTTAGCCTGATTGTGTCGGTTTATTATTGCACAAAATTATGTTGTATTGTTGTATAGAAGTCTGGCTATGGTACATAATATACGGTAAGTCACTATGTGATTTCATTGGAATTCTGTGGGTATCGTGTATCGTTATCAATTGCTGGATGAAATGACTCCGGGCTGACAGGGCAGGGGCCTTAGGGTAGTGGTTAGCACCGCTGCCTTTCACGCCAGAGTTCGGGGTTCGGTTCCCGGTCTCGGCGGTTTGAAAGAAACAAAAATTGTTTCTTCCCCATCCACGTGTGAAAGTCAGTATTGTGGGGAGCCTCCGTGACCGAGAGGTAGCGTGCTCGGCCTCAGACCGCCAGGGCTCGAATTTCGAATCCTGTGTCTGGAGAACAGTGTCATCTCAATCATCTCACCATCCTCAGGAGGTTCCTCTGGCCCAGTTTAGCCTATATGTGCACAAAGGTGGCCTAAAGCCCGATTCATTTCATTTATTTCCGGGCTGACAATGACAAAGAGAAGATCAACTACATCACCATGAAGATGGCATGTAAGAGAAGACAGGGGCTGAAATACAAGACTCTCTGTTGAACTTTAGATTGTCAGCTGCAGGAGGTCTGTCATGTATCTGCCTGCATCTTTGCTCCACCATGACCAGAAGCCGTCATCTCCAGGTGGCACACAATCACCTCGGACTTGGTCTAAACTACCATCACCTTGTGCTGTAACCACAGGGTTCAATCAGCCTTTTCCGTGTTTTGACATAGACTACATCTGCTAGATTCTTCATCTCCCGAAACCTTCTACGATTTTGTTGGTATCCATAGTGGAAACAACTTCTCTACAGTGTCGTTCATGTATTACTTCTTGAAAATGTCCCTAATACACGACTGTCATCTGTGGTCATACAGTGTATTAGTCAAAGCATGTCGTCTTGTTGAAGAATGACTACTATGCCGTTTCTGGCTTGCATGTTGACTGTCACTCCCCCTGCAATTATCACCATAAGCAGAGTCTTCAAATCACTGCAAATTCGGCAAATATCCCTTCAAAGGTACGCCCAGTACCCTTTACGATTTGAGTAAAGGAAAACACTCTGAATACCCTAAATACCCTCAATACTCTCGAGTCCCATTTAAATGTCTTGTGACAACAATATCCACCTGTATAATAACAATGCACTTGGCCACTACATATTGTAGTCCCTCATTGCAAAATTAAAAGTATGCCTATACATTTGTTTATTCTAAATGTGTCATTACTGTGTGTATATGTATTATCTTAATGACGATACAGCACTATGAGAGCAGGGCGAAAATGTGAAAACTGTCAAAACTGGCCCTAGTCTCCCCCACACACATCCACTGGTGACTGCAAAGTATACACACTAGTTGTCTGGCAAGCCTGGCCAACAAACTCAACTGCGACTGTAGCGTGGCGCAGGGAAACAGAGTAGCAGGCTAGATGCTGCCAACTCTGACCTGTCAATCAAGTCAATACACCCTAGCGGGGGTATACCCCAATTGAGCTTATGGTCCTTACAATAGATGCCATACAGTATTTGGCTGTACATGGCATGCAGCATGCGGCACACAGCCCATGACCTGCACTTGTACAAACTCCTGACAATACTCCTCAAGAACATGATCTTAAAATCATCAAACAAAAGTTTATTGATAGATAAACACACCACATTTACCTGATAAGGCCCCTACCATAGTCTTGAATATTCCTGTTAGCCAGATTCTTCTGAGTAGTAGACCACATTCTTTGATTTGATTAACGTACACCAGTCTGTTATGAGATGACCTACTTAGTGTACACTGGATTATGATGATATGTGCTGTGTAGACGCCAGTAGCTGTCTATACCAGATATATCACTACGTGCATCTAATTATAAAGTTTAAGCACTACGTGCATCTAATTATAAAGTTTAAGAATAAGATAGAATCAATTAATGATAGGTTACCAGCTATTTATTGCGGCCACAATGTTAAATGTCACATATATGTAATTGTTAAGTGATATATTTGTTTTTCTAATGATTTAATGGCCTAGAAACGGCACAAAAAAAACTATGTCAAAAGGGTGTATGGATACAACAAGTGTGAACATGCCCCTAACCACAGGCACTTGAAATTTTGACAGTAGTGAGAACTGGACAACAGGCAGTTGAATTCTGCTTTGTACTCTAATTTTTTTACGCTATGCAGTTCTTAGAATGCATTGGCGGCACTACTGTGCAATGCAGTGGCCGCAGTGCAGTCGCACTGCATCCATATTCAGACACTGACATTAATCGTTCCCGGATCAGCTTTAAACCTACAATCTGACTCTGAAACTAACCATTTCCGAAGAATTTTTCGGACTCTGTTGTTTTCATCAATAAATACTGTTGATAGATCGCTCGGGCAATTAACAATGCTGCAGAAACTTGCATGCAAAATTAAATAGCAATGCAGTGCAGTACTAATGCATCGCTGTGATTTTGTGATGATTTTGTACTTTTTGTACTCTAATTTTTTTACGCAATGCAGTTCTTAGAGCCCTCGGGCAGCTAGAAATGCTGTCCATTTTTTTATCACTAAATTCACAATGGGGGTACCGCACCCTACTGAACTGCTATGCAATGCACTGCAATGCAGTGGCGGCACTACTGTGCAATGCAGTGGCCGCAGTGCAGTCGCACTGCATCTATATTCAGAAAAAAACAATAATTATTATAATCAAAGACAGACAGACAGACAGACAGACAGTACAGTACAGTACAGTACAGTACAGTACAGTACAGTACAGTACAGTACAGTACAGTACAGTACAGTACAGTTCAGCTTCAGATGTAAGATTTAAGCATTTAAGTTATAAGTTATTAGTTAGTTAGTTAGTTGTGTACGTTACCTACACGACCAAGGCCAATGTAATGAGCTTTGACACGGCATGCATTCTGACACTGACATTAATCGTTCCCGGATCAGCTTTAAACCTACAATCTGACTCTGAAACTAACCATTTCCGAAGAATTTTTCGGACTCTGTTGTTTTCATCAATAAATACTGTTGATAGATCGCTCGGGCAATTAACAATGCTGCAGAAACTTGCATGCAAAATTAAATAGCAATGCAGTGCAGTACTAATGCATCGCTGTGATTTTGTGATGATTTTGTACTTTTTGTACTCTAATTTTTTTACGCAATGCAGTTCTTAGAGCCCTCGGGCAGCTAGAAATGCTGTCCATTTTTTTATCACTAAATTCACAATGGGGGTACCGCACCCTACTGAACTGCTATGCAATGCACTGCAATGCAGTGGCGGCACTACTGTGCAATGCAGTGGCCGCAGTGCAGTCGCACTGCATCTATATTCAGAAAAAAACAATAATTATTATAATCAAAGACAGACAGACAGACAGACAGACAGTACAGTACAGTACAGTACAGTACAGTACAGTACAGTACAGTACAGTACAGTACAGTACAGTACAGTACAGTTCAGCTTCAGATGTAAGATTTAAGCATTTAAGTTATAAGTTATTAGTTAGTTAGTTAGTTGTGTACGTTACCTACACGACCAAGGCCAATGTAATGAGCTTTGACACGGCATGCATTCTGACACTGACATTAATCGTTCCCGGATCAGCTTTAAACCTACAATCTGACTCTGAAACTAACCATTTCCGAAGAATTTTTCGGACTCTGTTGTTTTCATCAATAAATACTGTTGATAGATCGCTCGGGCAATTAACAATGCTGCAGAAACTTGCATGCAAAATTAAATAGCAATGCAGTGCAGTACTAATGCATCGCTGTGATTTTGTGATGATTTTGTACTTTTTGTACTCTAATTTTTTTACGCAATGCAGTTCTTAGAGCCCTCGGGCAGCTAGAAATGCTGTCCATTTTTTTATCACTAAATTCACAATGGGGGTACCGCACCCTACTGAACTGCTATGCAATGCACTGCAATGCAGTGGCGGCACTACTGTGCAATGCAGTGGCCGCAGTGCAGTCGCACTGCATCTATATTCAGAAAAAAACAATAATTATTATAATCAAAGACAGACAGACAGACAGACAGACAGTACAGTACAGTACAGTACAGTACAGTACAGTACAGTACAGTACAGTACAGTACAGTACAGTACAGTACAGTTCAGCTTCAGATGTAAGATTTAAGCATTTAAGTTATAAGTTATTAGTTAGTTAGTTAGTTGTGTACGTTACCTACACGACCAAGGCCAATGTAATGAGCTTTGACACGGCATGCATTCTGACACTGACATTAATCGTTCCCGGATCAGCTTTAAACCTACAATCTGACTCTGAAACTAACCATTTCCGAAGAATTTTTCGGACTCTGTTGTTTTCATCAATAAATACTGTTGATAGATCGCTCGGGCAATTAACAATGCTGCAGAAACTTGCATGCAAAATTAAATAGCAATGCAGTGCAGTACTAATGCATCGCTGTGATTTTGTGATGATTTTGTACTTTTTGTACTCTAATTTTTTTACGCAATGCAGTTCTTAGAGCCCTCGGGCAGCTAGAAATGCTGTCCATTTTTTTATCACTAAATTCACAATGGGGGTACCGCACCCTACTGAACTGCTATGCAATGCACTGCAATGCAGTGGCGGCACTACTGTGCAATGCAGTGGCCGCAGTGCAGTCGCACTGCATCTATATTCAGAAAAAAACAATAATTATTATAATCAAAGACAGACAGACAGACAGACAGACAGTACAGTACAGTACAGTACAGTACAGTACAGTACAGTACAGTACAGTACAGTACAGTACAGTACAGTACAGTACAGTTCAGCTTCAGATGTAAGATTTAAGCATTTAAGTTATAAGTTATTAGTTAGTTAGTTAGTTGTGTACGTTACCTACACGACCAAGGCCAATGTAATGAGCTTTGACACGGCATGCATTCTGACACTGACATTAATCGTTCCCGGATCAGCTTTAAACCTACAATCTGACTCTGAAACTAACCATTTCCGAAGAATTTTTCGGACTCTGTTGTTTTCATCAATAAATACTGTTGATAGATCGCTCGGGCAATTAACAATGCTGCAGAAACTTGCATGCAAAATTAAATAGCAATGCAGTGCAGTACTAATGCATCGCTGTGATTTTGTGATGATTTTGTACTTTTTGTACTCTAATTTTTTTACGCAATGCAGTTCTTAGAGCCCTCGGGCAGCTAGAAATGCTGTCCATTTTTTTATCACTAAATTCACAATGGGGGTACCGCACCCTACTGAACTGCTATGCAATGCACTGCAATGCAGTGGCGGCACTACTGTGCAATGCAGTGGCCGCAGTGCAGTCGCACTGCATCTATATTCAGAAAAAAACAATAATTATTATAATCAAAGACAGACAGACAGACAGACAGACAGTACAGTACAGTACAGTACAGTACAGTACAGTACAGTACAGTACAGTACAGTACAGTACAGTACAGTACAGTACAGTTCAGCTTCAGATGTAAGATTTAAGCATTTAAGTTATAAGTTATTAGTTAGTTAGTTAGTTGTGTACGTTACCTACACGACCAAGGCCAATGTAATGAGCTTTGACACGGCATGCATTCTGACACTGACATTAATCGTTCCCGGATCAGCTTTAAACCTACAATCTGACTCTGAAACTAACCATTTCCGAAGAATTTTTCGGACTCTGTTGTTTTCATCAATAAATACTGTTGATAGATCGCTCGGGCAATTAACAATGCTGCAGAAACTTGCATGCAAAATTAAATAGCAATGCAGTGCAGTACTAATGCATCGCTGTGATTTTGTGATGATTTTGTACTTTTTGTACTCTAATTTTTTTACGCAATGCAGTTCTTAGAGCCCTCGGGCAGCTAGAAATGCTGTCCATTTTTTTATCACTAAATTCACAATGGGGGTACCGCACCCTACTGAACTGCTATGCAATGCACTGCAATGCAGTGGCGGCACTACTGTGCAATGCAGTGGCCGCAGTGCAGTCGCACTGCATCTATATTCAGAAAAAAACAATAATTATTATAATCAAAGACAGACAGACAGACAGACAGACAGTACAGTACAGTACAGTACAGTACAGTACAGTACAGTACAGTACAGTACAGTACAGTACAGTACAGTACAGTACAGTTCAGCTTCAGATGTAAGATTTAAGCATTTAAGTTATAAGTTATTAGTTAGTTAGTTAGTTGTGTACGTTACCTACACGACCAAGGCCAATGTAATGAGCTTTGACACGGCATGCATTCTGACACTGACATTAATCGTTCCCGGATCAGCTTTAAACCTACAATCTGACTCTGAAACTAACCATTTCCGAAGAATTTTTCGGACTCTGTTGTTTTCATCAATAAATACTGTTGATAGATCGCTCGGGCAATTAACAATGCTGCAGAAACTTGCATGCAAAATTAAATAGCAATGCAGTGCAGTACTAATGCATCGCTGTGATTTTGTGATGATTTTGTACTTTTTGTACTCTAATTTTTTTACGCAATGCAGTTCTTAGAGCCCTCGGGCAGCTAGAAATGCTGTCCATTTTTTTATCACTAAATTCACAATGGGGGTACCGCACCCTACTGAACTGCTATGCAATGCACTGCAATGCAGTGGCGGCACTACTGTGCAATGCAGTGGCCGCAGTGCAGTCGCACTGCATCTATATTCAGAAAAAAACAATAATTATTATAATCAAAGACAGACAGACAGACAGACAGACAGTACAGTACAGTACAGTACAGTACAGTACAGTACAGTACAGTACAGTACAGTACAGTACAGTACAGTACAGTTCAGCTTCAGATGTAAGATTTAAGCATTTAAGTTATAAGTTATTAGTTAGTTAGTTAGTTGTGTACGTTACCTACACGACCAAGGCCAATGTAATGAGCTTTGACACGGCATGCATTCTGACACTGACATTAATCGTTCCCGGATCAGCTTTAAACCTACAATCTGACTCTGAAACTAACCATTTCCGAAGAATTTTTCGGACTCTGTTGTTTTCATCAATAAATACTGTTGATAGATCGCTCGGGCAATTAACAATGCTGCAGAAACTTGCATGCAAAATTAAATAGCAATGCAGTGCAGTACTAATGCATCGCTGTGATTTTGTGATGATTTTGTACTTTTTGTACTCTAATTTTTTTACGCAATGCAGTTCTTAGAGCCCTCGGGCAGCTAGAAATGCTGTCCATTTTTTTATCACTAAATTCACAATGGGGGTACCGCACCCTACTGAACTGCTATGCAATGCACTGCAATGCAGTGGCGGCACTACTGTGCAATGCAGTGGCCGCAGTGCAGTCGCACTGCATCTATATTCAGAAAAAAACAATAATTATTATAATCAAAGACAGACAGACAGACAGACAGACAGTACAGTACAGTACAGTACAGTACAGTACAGTACAGTACAGTACAGTACAGTACAGTACAGTACAGTACAGTTCAGCTTCAGATGTAAGATTTAAGCATTTAAGTTATAAGTTATTAGTTAGTTAGTTAGTTGTGTACGTTACCTACACGACCAAGGCCAATGTAATGAGCTTTGACACGGCATGCATTCTGACACTGACATTAATCGTTCCCGGATCAGCTTTAAACCTACAATCTGACTCTGAAACTAACCATTTCCGAAGAATTTTTCGGACTCTGTTGTTTTCATCAATAAATACTGTTGATAGATCGCTCGGGCAATTAACAATGCTGCAGAAACTTGCATGCAAAATTAAATAGCAATGCAGTGCAGTACTAATGCATCGCTGTGATTTTGTGATGATTTTGTACTTTTTGTACTCTAATTTTTTTACGCAATGCAGTTCTTAGAGCCCTCGGGCAGCTAGAAATGCTGTCCATTTTTTTATCACTAAATTCACAATGGGGGTACCGCACCCTACTGAACTGCTATGCAATGCACTGCAATGCAGTGGCGGCACTACTGTGCAATGCAGTGGCCGCAGTGCAGTCGCACTGCATCTATATTCAGAAAAAAACAATAATTATTATAATCAAAGACAGACAGACAGACAGACAGACAGTACAGTACAGTACAGTACAGTACAGTACAGTACAGTACAGTACAGTACAGTACAGTACAGTACAGTACAGTACAGTTCAGCTTCAGATGTAAGATTTAAGCATTTAAGTTATAAGTTATTAGTTAGTTAGTTAGTTGTGTACGTTACCTACACGACCAAGGCCAATGTAATGAGCTTTGACACGGCATGCATTCTGACACTGACATTAATCGTTCCCGGATCAGCTTTAAACCTACAATCTGACTCTGAAACTAACCATTTCCGAAGAATTTTTCGGACTCTGTTGTTTTCATCAATAAATACTGTTGATAGATCGCTCGGGCAATTAACAATGCTGCAGAAACTTGCATGCAAAATTAAATAGCAATGCAGTGCAGTACTAATGCATCGCTGTGATTTTGTGATGATTTTGTACTTTTTGTACTCTAATTTTTTTACGCAATGCAGTTCTTAGAGCCCTCGGGCAGCTAGAAATGCTGTCCATTTTTTTATCACTAAATTCACAATGGGGGTACCGCACCCTACTGAACTGCTATGCAATGCACTGCAATGCAGTGGCGGCACTACTGTGCAATGCAGTGGCCGCAGTGCAGTCGCACTGCATCTATATTCAGAAAAAAACAATAATTATTATAATCAAAGACAGACAGACAGACAGACAGACAGTACAGTACAGTACAGTACAGTACAGTACAGTACAGTACAGTACAGTACAGTACAGTACAGTACAGTTCAGCTTCAGATGTAAGATTTAAGCATTTAAGTTATAAGTTATTAGTTAGTTAGTTAGTTGTGTACGTTACCTACACGACCAAGATCATCTGTGACGGCGGGCCAGCATTAGGCCAACATTGGGTGAACATGTTGTTTTCCCAACAAAGTGTTTCTCAGTCAGGGGTTAATTACCCCGGTCACTAGGGTCAGATAAGGGGTGGTTTGTTCTGGTGGAGGCGAGGGGGATCCCAGCCAGGGCTCTGTTTTCACTCAGATCCCTAGATTAGGTTGCCATGGTTACACAGTCTGAATCCAATTCGTGTATTGTTTGTCCGTCCGTCCAATCAATCAATCAATCAATCAATCAATCAATCAATCAATCAATCAATCAATCAATCAATCAATCAATCAATCAATCAATCAATCAATCAATCAATCAATCAATCAATCAATCAATCAATCAATCAATCAATCAATCAATCAATCATTAATTCGCGCATCTGTCCACCCATCTGTCCGTCCTTCCGTCCGTCCGTTTATTCATTCATTCATTCATTCATTCATTCATTCGCTCATCTGTACGTCCATCGGTCCGTCCGTTCGTCCGTTTATTCATTGATCTGTTGATTGATTCATTCGCTCAGCTGTCCGTCCGTCCGTCTATTAATTCATTCATTCATTCGCTCATATGTCCGTCCGTCCGTATCTCCGTTCGTCCGTTCATTCATTCATTCATTCATTCATTCATTCATTCATTCATTCATTCATTCATTCATTCAGTCATCCATTGATGCATTCCTTCACGTTTGTTTGCTTTTTCATTTGCACATACACAGCCACATTGACTAAAATCAGGTCCAGTCCTGATATTTACCGTTAACAAGTCTTGGGAACCAAAATAAACGAAACAAACATTTAATAATGATAAAATTAATTCGTACATCAGACAAGTCTGTTGGATTCATCGCGTGAAATGGACGAAAAGCACAAATCAAACCACAAATCACTTAAGTGATGCGCGGCTTGGTCTGGATGAAAATTAACAGAAAAAAATACTGAAATAAAAGCATGTGAAAATGTAACTTATTTTTGTTGGTCTACGTGGGTCACATATTATATATTTATTCACATGATGATATTAAATGTGTACAGCCATTTAATTGAAATGTATCCCTTTATCATGTTTAGGCAGCTTTCGTTTCATTTTCAGTGGGTGGTGAGTGGAATACTATACATAACAATTACTGTCGAGATGGGCAGAACAAATTACCACGCAGTGTGCGTTAACGCTATGTGCGTTAAGAATAATAATTCTGATTCAAACACAATATGGGCATACGTTGGGCCAATGTTGGTTTGAGGTTGGCCCACCGTCTGAGACGCTGACACAGCCTTAAACCAACATTGGCAGAATGTATCATGTATTCTCATCGAAGCTAGAATAAATTTTCTTATTCAAATGGATGACGATAGTTTACTTCCCAATAATATCATAAAAAAATGATTATTTGACTGGGAAACCATGTTAATTTGTCCAATTTGAAGGAGTATTATTTACTTTGGAATCATTAGGCTCTGTCACTTTACAATATAGCCACCATTTGATACTAAGGTGACGCTGTACTAGTTTAGTTATTTAACCATCTGATTCCTACCATAATCAGCTTTTGTACCATGTCGTTACCGCATCCTTGTCCTTAAAGGGTCGTCTCTGTCACTTTACAATGTAGCCACCCTTTGATACCAAGGTGACGCTGTACTAGTTTAGTTATTTAACCATCTGATTCCTACCATAATCAGCTTTTGTACCATGTCGTTACCGCATCCTTGTCCTTAAAGGGTCGTCTCTGTCACTTTACAATGTAGCCACCCTTTGATACCAAGGTGACGCTGTACTAGTTTAGTTATTGAACCCTCTGATTCCTACCATTATCAGCTTTTGTACCATGTCATTACCACATCCTTGTCCTTAAAGGGTCGTCTCTGTCACTTTACAATGTAGCCACCCTTTGATACCAAGGTGACGCTGTACTAGTTTAGTGATTTAACCATCTGATTCCTACCATAATCAGCTTTTGTACCATGTCGTTACCGCATCCTTGTCCTTAAAGGGCCGTCTCTGTCACTTTACAATGTAGCCACCCTTTGATACCAAGGTGACGCTGTACTAGTTTAGTTATTGTGAACCCTCTGATTCCTACCATTATCAGCTTTTGTACCATGTCATTACCACATCCTTGTCCTTAAAGGGTCGTCTCTGTCACTTCACAATGACAGAAACGACCCTTTGATACCAAGGTCAGGTAGAGATGTATGAGGTTTAACCCTTTGATTCCTTGAATAAGCCGTTATAATATCAATTGGTACCAATATGTCATAGTGTGTAGGTCTATGAGGGGGCGGGCGGGGGGGGGGGGGGCATATGCGAATAATTTGATATGTCCTCAGCCGTTAATCATAATATAAAAAATATAAAATAATATTGACATAGCCTATAAATCAGGTCCATGCATAAACAGATAATATCAGGGGGGTAACCTTGGCCGCTAGGGCTGGCGTTGTGTAGATAATTAAAATAACAAATTCATTCCCGTCCTATCTCATTGTAAACATGAGATCACACGAGATGGTAGACGTTGAAGTGATGTGATTGGTCGTATCAGTCACGTGTGTGGGCGTGTATAGATGTGATTGACAGGTGGCTTGGGTCTATTGGCATCATCATAACCCCAGAACATATTACACCTACCTGATAATAACACATTTTACGTCCATTCACAAACACAGCATTGCCTTCTAAACAGAGCACTAAACTCTACGATAACCATATTTCATATATCATCCATCATGAAATCAGCATCAAATCTGAGAATGTGTTTTTTAGTTACAAACTCTGAAGTTTAGCTGGCGTTGGTTCTCTGTCTGTATACAGTGTGTATGTGTAAGGTCACAGTGGTGGTGTGTACAGACACAGCTAAAACAGTCACCTGTATAGTACACAGCTAAAACAGTCAAGTGGCGCAGTACCAACATTGGCTAAACGTTGATGATGGCTAGACATTCAGCCGACATTGGTGCAGTTCTAATCTGACAGATGTGTGCCTCCCTATTATATTTTTGTCAATAATTTACCTAAATCTGCCTCATACATAGGCCCCTAGTCATAAATATGAAGCAACACCAGGTATGCCATACTATACTGACGGGTGAAGGCAAACAGCAGTAACTGATAACTTGAGTAGTGAGCAGTTACTGCTGTTTGTCTTTAGGGTTACAATTCTACCATGCAAAGCCAAAATGCAGTATCTGCTTACTTATAAAGTAAGCATATACTGCATTTTGGCTTTGCAGAACAGAATTATTTAGAAAAGTAAGCAGATACTGCATTTTGGCTTTGCACGGTAGAATTATTTAGTGAACAAAACCGGTAACAAGTTTCGAGCAAAATTATTTTAGAAAAAACTTCGAAATATAGCTCAATAATTCAATCTCGGAAATAATCCCATTACAAACAATAAACACGTTGAATCATATACTGCAGTCTGTAACTTGAAACGAATAAAAAGTACTCGGGACGTTGAGGGGACGACTTATTTGGACAACTTATTTGGACGTTAGTAAGGGGACGACTTATTATTCCGCCAATCAATTAATTAACATACACAAAAAAGGTCCTTAAAAAATATTGAGAAGTCCTTGAAATGTCCTTGAAAATCCTTGAATTTTGTATTTGAGAAAGTGTGGCAACCATGTGGCAACCACAAGTCGTTCAACCAATGTTAGGCGGATGTTGGGCCAGCATTGTGACGGTCAGCCATAATTCATCTAACATTGGGTGTCCATATTGTGTTTTATCTGCCATTGAAAAACAATGTATTCCGGTATATGAAATAGACCAAGTTATTATTATTAAAATTAATAAAAATTATTAGTTATTAGTTATTATTATTATTATTATTATTAGTTATTAGTTATTATTATTAAAATTAATAAAAATTAAAAATTAATAATAATTTTTTACTGAACTCAACAGCACATCGGGTATTTCCAAGTCGGGGGGAAATAAACTCAGGACATACGCCAAGATTAAGGATATTTATGAAATAGAACCCTATATGTCCTCAACAACACTCAGTATACAACTAAAACGAGCAATAGCGCAAATTCGTACAAGTTCTCACGACCTTGAGATAGAGCGCGGTAGGAGACATCGACCTAAACCTACACCAGCAAACGAACGTTACTGTAAAAAATGTATACATAAAGTTGAAGATGAAACTCATTTTATCAGCGAATGTCCTCTATACACGATTCTCCGAACTGAACTGCTACCACACACTAACATTTCGCAATCCCCTACTACCTTTTTCTCGCAAATATTCAAATCCAGAGAGGATAGTGTATTAAGAAAATTGGCTATATATATAACACGTGCTCAATTATTAAGGAAGGAAACACTATATAAATTAAATAACTAATTTTTGACCTGGTATGATCCATACCCTGGAATATGTATTAATTGCAATGGACATTTGAAATTGTATATGTTTATGTGTAAATGTCTGTACTGTCTTTGTACCGTAATGTTATATGTGTTTGCCATACAATGAATGTATATTGTTGTGCAATAAACTTGACTTGACTTGACTTGACTTGTAAATGTGAAAATACGAATTATTAGTGAAGCCGAAAAATCAGCTAATTTTGGTCAAAGAAAGTGTTTTTTGTTCATCTGGTATCATCTCATTAGGGGTCATAGGGGTCGTTAGGTGCATAGGGGTCATTAGGGGTCATAAAACAATCCCTGGTCAACGTCCTGCACTTCACACAGGGAATAAATTACCACGCAGTGTGCGTTAACGCACTGTGCGTTAAGAATAACAGTTCTGATTCAAACACGATATGGGCCTACGTTGAGCCAATGTTGGTTTAAGGTTGGCCTACCGTCGGCGACGCTGGCCCAACCTTTAGTCAATTCTGGCAGAATGTATTATGTATTCTCATCCACTCGAAGCTGGAATAACGCATTTTTCGTATTCGAATGGATGAAAATAGTTTACGTCCAAATTAATATCCTGAAAAAATGACTTGTTGATGGAAAACCAAGGTAATTTGTCCAATTTGAAGGGGTAATATATACTTTTGAATCATTAGGCGTTGAATTATTTCTGACGTCCACATGGTCTAAATGCTAGACTACATTCAAGAAGCAAATGAGCAAGGACCGACTATAGACGTTAGATTCTGACGTCAATAGACGTCAGATTCTAAAATAATTAACGTCAACCCATAACAAAGGTATTCAAATGATGCGGAAAGAGCCAACTAAGACATTTATGATGATTTCAAATTGTTTTTATTGGTTTTTATAAAAATATTCCAGTGTTGTATTTTTTAATGTTGATCCATCGTCTGCGACGCTGAACCAGCATTAAAACAACACTGGGTGAAGGTGCAATGTTTGCCGAGAGAATTTCTATCGACTTGAGAATCTCAGAGGAATTATAAAGAGGCACGGGTTTGAAATGTGTAACAGATACAGAAAGGACTCGAACCCCAAACAGTACAATGGGCAGTTCGCAGCACTAATTATGTACAGCCTTGATAATACCTCCACGGGTTTGAAAGGTGTTCACACAACAGAAAAAGAAAGGAGTCGAACCCCAAACAGTATAATTGGCAGTTCGCAGCACTGAATATGTACAGCTTTGATACCACGGGTTTGAAAGGTGTAACAGATACAGAAAGGACTCGACCCCAAACAGTACAATGGGCAGTTCGCAGCACTAAATATGCCAAGCCTTGATAATACCTCCAGCCAAGCCGGATTCGAACTCCGTCCACAGCCAAGCGGAATAAGCATAGTCTTAGAATGGGACTGCGATCAATGAGCTTTCTGAGTGCTGGGCCAGCATTATAGATGCTGGGCCAGCACTCAGACTGCGGTGAACCAACGTCTAGTCAATTCTCTCGTGGGTACGGGGAATACAAGGTTTGGATGTGCGATAAATAAATATTGTGTTGAATGACTTAGTTTAATGATTTAAAACAACACCACAAAACTCCCAAAATCAGAGAACACATTATTTTCTCCAACTAACGGTTAGTATTATAATTATACAGGCCTACTGCGATAACGTCTGGTATTCTACCCCCGACCAATAAAATGATCCTATTTTTGTTCATATTTTGTTCAATTCGAAATCATCATCAGATTATAAATGTCCTATAGTCAGCTCTTTCCACTTTATTTGAATACCTATGTTATGGGTTTACTGCCATTATATTTTTTTAATTCTTTCAGTGCGGGGATCGACTTTAGACGTCAGAATCTGACGTCCCTAGACGTCAGATGCTGAAGTCTAAAGCCGGTCCCCGCAGTGAAAGGGTTAAATACCCCCAGGGATTAAGGGGTGGTATCTGATACTTCACAAAGTGGCAAATACCACTCTTTATTCCACATAATAAATTCATAACTTTAAGGAGTAAATCATGCTTATTTGAACAAAACTTGTATCCTGATGTAAACATTCCAAAATTCGACCTGTGACGTCATAATAATTATATATCAATTATATATTAATAACTATGACGCACTTTAACCCTTGCCTTGCTGAGTTGTTTGTTATTGTTTATCATTTGAGGCTGAACCCTAACAAAATGTCCAGTTTCAAATGACTAAAAATAATTCTATCTATGGGAAATAGACATTTCCAGACTTGAATGATTTTATTAACTTGAGCATCTTTTATAAAGCAATTAATTAATTTGGATGGCATTCTATTCAGGATAAATGTGTGACCTCTGGGCAATAGTTAGGTCACCAGAGACATGTGACCGGGTCTGCCGCGAAGTGAGATAGGCAGCCAGGGCATGCCGGGTAACTACAGTGTAGGTCTACAGATTATGAATGATAGCTTTTATTGACAAACCATATAATAAAAGACCTATAATCCGAACAAACACGGGACTTAGACCTTGTGTTGTTTCAATGTTGGTTCAGCGTCGCAGACGATGGGCCAACATTGAAACAACACATGGTCTAAGTCCCGTGTTTGTTCGGATTATATTATTTAATATAATGACATCTATCAGCTCTAATATAGCTGAGTGATGCCATAGTAAAAAGATAACATTATTATAATTATTGTAAATGTTAGGCCTATACCAATATTATAGAGCTATAGCCTAGCTGGGCCTTAAACCATTATTATTATTATTGTAAATGTTAGGCCTATACCAATATTATAGAGCTATAGCCTAGCTGGGTCTTAACTCTTTAACCCTTTACGCTGAGACCAAAGGGTTTTTTAAATTTGAAATCATCATCATAAATGTCTTAGTATAGCTCTTTCTGCTTCATTTGAAAACCTATGTTATGTGTCTACGGCCATTAGGCCTCTATAACTTTTTTTTAAATTTTTTAGGCCAAGTGCGGGGCCGTCTTTATACGTCAGATTCTGACGTCTATAGACGTCATATTCTGACGTATAAAGACGGTCCCAGCGCTGAAAGGGTGAAGCCTTCTGGGACATTGATCAACGAGCCGCGGACCCGGGTTCGCCACATCTGGAAGTAGTCACCACACGCCACTGTGCCCTCCATCAAACAGGAGGCCATAATCCAAAGCTGGTTTAATGTCGGACCATCGTCTACAGCGCTGGCCCAACGCTAAACCAGCAATGGGTCAACTTGTCGGAAGTCTGGGCCAAGTCTGTTTAATTGGTTTATGTCGTCTACCCTGTCAAACTGTGTTTATACATGTTATAGGGCAGGTTTCTGCTTACGCCGGGCGGCCAGTAGGCCTACTCTGAATAATCATGATAATAGTTGTCACCACCACAGCTAAAAACAGCATGCCAAACTGGGGATTTCTATATTATAACAAAAACATCCTTATGGTATAAAAATGGACTTTTTTGTTGCCATGACCTCAGCCAAATCTCTGGCTAGAACCTTGATAAGGGGGAAGTTATTTATAATTTATAATTTATGTAGGCCTATGTCAAATTGTCAAAGGTTTCATGTTTTAAATTAAAAATGGAGCCTACTGGTAGCCTACGGTCGTGCAAAGCCAAAAGGTAGTACCTGCTTACTTTTCAATGAATCATGTAGGCTACTGTCCTTTGGCTTTGTAGCCAAAATGCAGTATCTACGTACTCCTCAAAGAATTAAATACTGCCCTTTGGCTTTGCAGGGTAGAGTGGGCTTACTCCACTCTACAAAGCAAAAAGGCAGTATCTGCGTACTTCTTATTATCGCATTTCCTATTTTTGACATGGTTGTCAATAATTAGAAATCAGGAATTTCGTCTCTATATCTAGCCTAACTGGTGAATGCGCAGCACAAAAATTATAAAAATTTGCAGTTCTACTTCTAGTCTATGTACATGCTTACATCATATGGTCATATTAAGAACCCGAAATAAAATCACCGATTTTTTGATGATTTTTGCCTGGGCCAGTCCCTTTAAGCTAGATCTAGCCTACTAGACTACATATAATTTTACGACATTTTCGGGGCTCTTGGGATTATGATGGGAAATGTAGTGAACGACAGGTGAACAGCATAAGGCTACATTGCCGTTGACGGCCTACATGACTAATAAAGATAATTATTGTTCAGGAATCAAGACCCACGTCATAATCACCATGTTAACAAGTAGACTTGGCTGTCAAACAACAAAACCACAACTCAAGTGAATGACTCTATTGAGTGAACTCTGAAAGTGACTTTATTGAGTGAAAAGGAAAATACCAAATAATGTGGAGTATAAATTATACCGCCATAGGGCCTACTGCTGGGCCGGCGTGGCAGATATTGGCCCAGAATTCAGCCAACGGTACTAGGCCTGTACTGTCGGCCTCTACTCAATTATTTTCATAGCATAGGCCTGGTCCCACATCAGATTATTTTATTAACATTTTTCATATAAACATAGTAGACTAGCCTTTACTACCAAAGGCAAATAGCAGTAACTGCTCACTTGAAATGTAAGTAGTTACTGCTGTTTGTCATCGCACGACAGTAGGCACTATAGACCCTGACCTAATGACCCCTGACCCAGTAACCAAAGCAATGCTGGATACACCATTATTAGACTGTGAATGTGATGGATCTAGGTCTGCAAGGAGATTGTAGACCTAGAGTCTACATGTTGTAGGCTGGGATAAATATAGTAAATATTATAGGCCAACCTGGAAAATAAGGCCAAAATGACACATTCAAAGGTCTACTTTAGATAGACTAGGCCTAGCGAGGGTTTCTTTTCTTCGAGTAGCGAGTATCGAGTCTTGAAAAGCGAGTATCGAGTTTGAAAAAACGAGTATCGTGTTTGAAAAAGCGAGTATCGAGTTTGAAAAAGCGAGTATCGAGTTAGAAAAAGCGAGTATCGAGTCTGAAAAAGCGAGTATCGAGTTTGAAAAAACGAGTATCGAGTTAGAAAAAGCGAGTATCGAGTGTGAAAAAGCGAGTATCGAGTTAGAAAAAGCGAGTATCGAGTTAGAAAAAGCGAGTATCGAGTTTGAAAAAGCGAGTAGGCCCCTATCGAGTTAGAAAAATGAGTATCGAGTCTGGAAAAGCGAGTATCGAGTTAGAAAAAGCGAGTATCGAGTTAGAAAAAGCGAGTATCGAGTCTGGAAAAG